>VZTO01005370.1:38082-61232 GCA_013400615.1 Syrrhaptes paradoxus | reverse complement strand
CAAGCTGGAACACAGGAGGTTCCACTTGAACATGAGAAAAAACTTCTTTCCAGTGAGGGTGACAGAGCACTGGAACAGGCTGCCCAGAGAGGTGGTGGAGTCTCCTTCTCTGGAGACATTCAAAGCCCGCCTGGATGCGTTCCTGTGGGATCTGGTCTGGGTGTTCCTGCTCCGGCAGGGGGATTGGACTAGATGATCTTTTGAGGTCCCTTCCAATCCCTAACATTCTGTGATTCTGTGATTCTGTGAAGTAGGAGGAGATGACAGGGGTTACCGGCCCCCCACTCAGAACCTCATCTGCGTCTCCAGAAGCAGCAACACTGGCGCTTCTGCCTTGTCCTCCAGACACTTGGCACATCCCAGCAGGAGCCAGCAGCCTGCCCAGCACAGACCCAGCAGCGACTGTGTCACCAGGTCTCCCTGGGATGAGCTGCTGGACGAACACTTTGCACTTGCTGGAGCCATTGGGCTGAGCACGAAGCAGAGAGAGGAGACACGTGCCTTGGCCAGGACATGGGAAGAGGGTGTCAGGCTGCCAGGCCTAGAGGTGTTTTGTTGGGTTTTTTTAAACACACAACAGAGTCCTTCCAACTGCACTCTGTCTATGAGGAGGAGTCATGGAGAAGCCACTTATGTGAGGGGGACAGAGCACTGGTTTGGGAACCTGCTTTTCTGCTTAAGCCACCAGTGACCAAGAAGGCTGTGTCCATTTTCTCAGGAAAAAACATTACTGATCCTGCGAAAGCACTTTAAGGTGTGTTTGAAGAGCTGTGGCTGGCTATGCTGGTTTAACAGGCTGCTTCTGGCACTGAGGCTCTAGCAGCTCAAACTGTTTCTCTTCTGTCAGCTTGTAGGGCAGCTTGAGACCTGCTGGCAACCAGTGCTTTGTAATAATAAGAATTATTAGGGTTCTTTTAAGGTCCCTTTACCCTGCTACAGCAATGGTTAAGTAACCACAAATCACTAGCTAAGCATTTTTCTTACAAACACCCAGCCTCAACTGAAAATAGGTTTGGGACCTTTCTTTTGTTCCTAACTCTGCCTTTGTCGGCTAAGTTATGCTTAGAGAAGTGCCTCTGGGGTTTTCCACAGTTTACCTGGGCATCCCTTTAGGGGTTCCAGATCTCCTTCTGGATGTGCTTATTGATCTTCATCTACTAATGGAGCGTGGGGATGGATCAGCCTGGGACACAGAAGCAGGTCTGTTCTGGCTTCTGTGGAGGCTGAGCTCCCCGCCAGGCACCGCTGGACAGCTGCAGCACGCTGTGCTAGGGAACCACCACCCACTCCCCTTCTCCCCTGCAGACCCTTACAGACCTGGGATCGTTCGGCTGAGCCCCCGCAGAAGCAGTGGTAGGAGGCATTACAGCCATTCCCCCTCCAGGCTGCCAGCTTTCCTCTTTGGAGTCACCCCTGATTCAAATGCCTGAACTGACCTCAGCCGATGGCCTGACCAGAACCTGCAGCAGGAGCCTTATGGGAAGCACGCGTGTGGCTGCAAGCGCAGCACTCCCCGCGAGCGCAGCACTCACACCCAGCGCAGCACTCCCACCCAGCGCAGCACTCCCACCCAGCGCAGCACTCCCACCCAGCGCAGCACTCCCACCCAGCGCAGCACTCCCACCCAGCGCAGCACTCCCACCCAGCGCAGCACTCCCACCCAGCGCAGCACTCCCACCCAGCGCAGCACTCCCACCCAGCGCAGCACTCCCACCCAGCGCAGCACTCCCACCCAGCGCAGCACTCCCACCCAGCGCAGCACTCCCACCCAGCGCAGCACTCCCACCCAGCGCAGCACTCCCACCCAGCGCAGCACTCCCACCCAGCGCAGCACTCCCACCCAGCGCAGCACTCCCACCCAGCGCAGCACTCCCACCCAGCGCAGCACTCCCACCCAGCGCAGCACTCCCACCCAGCGCAGCACTCCCACCCAGCGCAGCACTCACGCCCAGCGCAGCACTCACACCCAGGGCAGTACTCACACCGGGGCTTTCTGCCAGGCTGCAGGGAGGGGGTTGGCAGATACAACCTGGCCTTATGCAAATGCCTGATGCAAAAATCAACTTTCTGCCCTTTGCTCACTTCCCCTGTGAGCTGGAGGCTTTTGAAGTGAGCTGGGAAAGCTCAGTAAAAGACACAGAGAAAGCTGCTTTTGAGACAATGCGAAGAGGAGAGAGCTCCCACAATGGTTCATGAGAGCTTTGTGCCTTCATTAGTATTAACAACTCTCAGGAGTGTTCTCTCACCAAGAGCAATTGAATGCAGATTCCAGAGACACACATTGCTTTTACGCAAACACACCAAAGGTGGAAGGAATTATTCAGAAAACACCACAAAGTCCTTGTTTAGGATCATAGCCCAGAGGTCGGCTTACCGCTACCGAGCGAATATATTTTAAAGCAATTGGAAAGTTTTTCCACAAGAAAAGGTCAAAGTCCCAATTTCAGGGGTGTGCAATGACTCACAGCACATTCAGAGCTGAAGCAAGACAGAGCTATCAGCCGAAAACGGCTTCCGAGGAGGACTGAGCTTCAACCAAGCAAGAATTCCCACTGCAAGGCCTGTTAGATGACTAAGTGGCATGACATTTTTGGTTTTAAAATGTGTAATTTTGCGACAAGATGCCTTTTGCTCTCTTGTACACTCAGAGTTTCGAATGCTATTATGTTTATTTTCATAAGACAGTCTCTTCTTTACCCTTACTGGTAATGCCATCTGTCCTGTAAGTCTCTGCATGGAAATAAGGTTCACAAACACGTGAGTAAGAGCAAAAAGACCACCAGCTTCCTACCCAGGTAGTTCACGCAAAGCCACCTGTGTTAGATGGATCAAGAGGTTGATGTCAAAAAAAAGGCACCATCACAAGATTTCAGCACTGCCAGGTAGCACATTGCTTTCCTTATACACTAAATGTCAGTTCTAACCACTCCCATCTTCCTAGGGGTCCTATGTCCTCGAAATGTGAAAGTGACATTTAAATTTTGGTATTAAGTGAACCCAGGACACCCTGCATATTTTTAGTGAGTGAAATGAGGATTTCCAAGCTCTTCATTGAAACGCAACCATCTTGGGGCTCAGGAGCTGCTGTGATCATTGATATCAATGCAAAACGCAGCATTTTGGGAGAGGATTTGAAGAATAAATTATCCAAAGGCGGATCAGCCAGGCACAAAGGAAAATCTTCAGGCTGTAACATGGTTGAGTCACTAGGAATGGGAAAGTGAATCCTCAGTGGTACTAAAGGTGCTGGAACCGAGCTGTGCTGCTCCTCAGAGCAGCGGCTTTGGGCCCCCAGCTGAGGCAGTGCTCAGCCGTCACACCCGCAGCTGCTGCTTGTCCTTCAGGCTTCCCATTTAATTGCATTCCCTGCCCAGCACTGATGCTGTGAAGACAGATGTCTGCTTAAAGACATGGAAAAGGAAAAAAAAAAATCAGCCTTCCTCAAGGAATGTGGTATATTAGGTTATGATTCATGTTAAAAGAAATGGAGAAGAGCTGCTCTCATGCTGGAGAAAACTACAGCAGCTATGGCCCAGAAATCTCCCTTCTCAAGCATCCTTCCTGCAGTTTAGGAATGAAAGAAATGGGACAGTGATGGGACTGTGTGAAAGAATTCACCCTCAAGACAGAAAGTTATTTGACTTGGTTGTAAAAATCAGAGAGGAAGCAAAGATAAGGGCTCCTGACTTGAGCATCTCATTAATACCACTGACTGAATCGAAATCTGTCTTGCAGTCTTTTTTAAAAAAATGTCTGAAAGTATGTAATGATATCACTTCCAAGAAAGATGTGACAACACAAAACAACCTCTCTCCAGCAAACACAGCTGAAACGCAGAGTAGGACAGAAAGGGCACACGGTGACATTCCTGTGCTGAGCCAGCGCCTGCCTTGCGCACAGGGCAGTGCTCCTCGGGCAGCGTGGCATTGCTGTGTCCCTGCACAGCATCGAACAGCATCGCAGCTGGATCAGACACCGAGGACAATTTTAGCATTGGGAAGCACACATATTGGGAGCTTCCCGTTAGTATCTACAATCCTCGTGTGATTGAAGATATTGTGAGTGAAAAGGTGCTTAATCAAAGGGTTGCTCTCACAATGACGGAGATGCCATGGGCCCGCCTTGGGCTGAGGACATGTTTAGATGCTGTCTGGGGAGTATTACCTGGGTGTGTCCTCCCTTGCTTCTCCCTTCACAGTTCATTCAGTGGAGATGCGAGGGAAAGAGCTGAGTGTTTCAGTTGAGACTGTGAAACTGCATTTCCCTTCAGGCTATAGGACAAGGCTCCTCTGGTTAAAGAAGTTTTTGAATGATGTGATGGGATATTGTTTAACTGTGGCTTTAGTCTTATGCTAAACAAATGATATGAAAATATTAATGGAGTTGTTTTCGTAGTGCATTCTCCTTATTTCTCTGTGAACTTTGATGTACGTACATTAACACAAACGGGTTTTGAGACAGCTTTGCTCCCCCCACCCCCTCCAGAGTATATGAATTCATGTGCTAACAGTGATGGAGAAGTAAATTCCTGCTGGGATTTCTCAAGCATCCCCTCTTCCCCCCATGATTCCAGCTCTAAATAACTCCAGTTTGCCAGCAGAAATCGGATGGAGGAAACAGAAAAGACAGATGAGAGGATCAAAGCTGTGATGATGGGGGAAGGAACTGCTAATCAAAATGAGATGAGAGAATGCAACACCCGCAAGGCCACGAGATACAGGAGGCTCCTCGGACCCCTAAAACTGGCTGAAAACCCTCCTGGCCCTTTGGACTGCAGCAAGGTGAAAAAGTTCAGCTCTGAGGAAGACTCATTTTACTTCACCCCGTTGACCACCATACGACCACCAGAGACTGCAGGGCACAGAAGGACTCTAGCTAATTATAATACGAAGCGGGGCTAGGAAATGGATATGAATGAATTATGAAACTTAATGGATACGCAACATTTTGGGGAATAGAGTGGTAGGTTTTGTGGAAAGGTGCGCCTGCTGGTAGAGCAGATGCTCCCCTCGCACCCAGCGCTACTTGCTTATTCTCCACCTACGAACGAAATTAAATTTTAACTTTTAAAGTTGCAAAAGTCCCTTCATTGATACCAGGAAGAAAATACTGCTTCTGAAAAGAGATGCTACTTACTGCTGTTACATCTCTGAAGAACTGGGAGGGGTCTCCAAGCCCAGCCACAGACAACAGAGGAGCACTGGCAGCTAATGCTCCGGCCACAAGGTTTGGGTATTTCATCCTCATGTAAGCACTCAGCATTCCTCCATAGCTGCCAGAGAGGGGACAAGAGTTATTTCCTTCAATAAATGACCTATAAAATAGTCAAAAGTTCAGGCCAGCATTCACAGGCTTACTTAACCCATATCTAGTGGATGCCATCTTCACATAAAAAGACAGATAATGAGCAGCACCCAATGTGCTCTTACTGCCCTTTCCCCAAACGCTCACACCAGCTCCAGTGGGAACACAGCAGCCCCGTTTGCTTCTGCAGACAAATGTAAATCCTGCCTCGATATTTAACTCCGCACCATCCTGAGCATGTCCTGACAGCTTCAGCACAGAGCCCAGCGCGGCTCAAGGGAAGCTGACACTGCTCAGCAGGGCAAGGAGACGCATTCTGCAGCCAGGATGACAAAGACTAGCCAGGCAAAGGGTGCTCCTGAACACCAGGGAACATGCAGCCTCCCAGTGCTGGGAGGTGGAGAGTATTCTCCCTGGGCACCCCAAACAACGGCTGCACAGACGCAGGGAAGGGGAGACATTAACAAATACCACATCAAAACTTAAAGGCACCTTCAGCACCCTGGCCACAATCTGCAGATATGTCAAGGGTTGCTAGATAAATCCCAGGTGACATGCTGATGTTTGCGGAGTTACTCTGGGGGCACTGCTGGGGGTGGTGCCAGGCACTGCTCAGCACCTGGGGTTTGTCTCAGACAATTCGGGCAGGCTCCATCGTGTGTCTCGGAACACCTCAGGAAGAGCAGGTTGGAAGAAAAAGCTCTTTTGTGATCGCACGTTAGCAAATTGTTAACATCATTTCAGTGACAGGCACAGCCGCTGAGGGGGTGCAGGGTTCTGGGGTTTGCCCCCCACAAAGGCAACCTGGATGCAGAGCTGTCCCCCCCTCCCTGAGGGGTGGGCCTGGACAGACAGGACTGTATAAAGGTGAGCAAGACCACCTACACTTGGCCACCCATCACCCCACGGAAGAAGATTCCCACTGAACAGGAAGCAGGAATGAAGGAGTGGCAAAATCTTTCCATCTCTGTCACTCTCTCCCTTTCTGACCCCCAGCCCTTCTCTCTCAACTGTCCGGCTCTGTTTTCTGTCTGACTTTTACTGACTTTACTCCTGATTTTACTTGATAAGGCGTATTTGGTGCTGAATTGATAAGTGTAATCTGGTGGTAATTGGTAAGTGTGATCTGGTGATAATTGACAAGTGTGATCTGGTGATAACTGGCGTTCCTGGTGCTTGTCTCTGAGCAGTTGATTTTTGCAGTAACATTTTTGCAGTTGCTGAGCTAATTAAATAAACTTGCGCGGTACTGTTCCTCGGAGCTGTCTAACTCTGCTGACTGCAGCCCTGCCGAGTAGGGTATCATCAAATCCAGTCGGTGCTCCTTTTTGGGGAATCACAAAATATTCACCTCCCTCGTTCACCCACTTGAGTGGGGCAAGACAGGGTGGCAAATGACATCCCCAAAACACAGGTAAAAACCCGCTGGGACTGCAAGCTTGCAGGTCCCCCTCTCCACCACCTCCAGGGCTGCAGTAAATACCATCACACGCACAGCCACGAGCACTTCCCTAACCCTGCTCTTGGAAATCGGCATTAGCTGGAACCTGCCATAAGTCATTTCAGGTTAAAGCTTGGCAAAGTTATAAGCAGCAGCAAAGGGTTTTTTCCTCCATGGGAAATGCTGTGCTGCTCTAACACTGCCATATTTCAGCATTCTTCCTGCAAGTTCAGTGCTGTTCAGAGCTGCTGCAGACTGAACTCTGGTGTCCTGAGTTCAGCTGAGACAGAGTTCACTTTCTTCATAATAGCTGGCAAGAGGCTGTGTTTTGGATTTGTGCTGAGAAGAAAGCTGATAAAAAGTGATGTTTACGCAGCTGCCAAGGCCTTTCAGCTTCTCTGGCTGTCCACCAGAATTTGATCTTAGGTTCAGGATTGAGACCCAGAGTGGCCAATAATCGATCCCATAACATACCCATCATGACCAGGATAGAGGTGAGGACCCTCCGGAAGATCGGCCCTTTTGGTTCCGGATCTTTTGCTCTGGGTCATCTCACTCCAGGTGGTTGCTCTCCCAAGGCCTCCCCCCCCCAACCCCAGTCAGCTCTGGGTCTGAGACACTTGGACTGTTCTCTCTGTTCTGTGAGTGTGGTTTCAGGACTCTCCCTGCTCCAGGATCGTTAGCCGGGAACAGGCTGAGCCTTGGTCATCAGGTGGGGGGAGTGTCACTGTGTGTCACTCATTTCTATATTTGTATATAGTATTATTTTCAATATTAGAGTAGTTTAGTTATTATATTGTTCTTATCTCAACCCACGAGTCCTTTTTTCCCTTTACCCCTTTAATTCTTTCCCCTATCCTCAGGTGGGGGCAGAGGGGGGAGATTGGGTGAGCGAGTGTGTGGGACTTGTCCCCCAGCCAAGGGCAAACCCATTCCATCTGGTTCCCATACACAGAGCTGCAGTCTAACACGCAGCCCTGCTGAATCCCTTTCCCACCTCCCCACCCCAGCCCAGGACAGCTCCTGGCCCCTTTTGCTCGAGCTACCATCCGGATAGTCGCAGGACAAGCACTCCCGAGATCAACAGTCCAGTCACCACCACAGTGAGCTGGAAGCTTAATGATAACTGTCAGGTCAAATGCTTGTTGGCTCACTGCAGATGAATCAGAAGCCCTGTATTTGGTGGAAGCACTCCTCTACTGTGAGCGTGGGGAGCCATTCAAGAGACAAGGATATTGCGTCAACACAGCTCTGAGCTGCAAAAATCATGTGCTTTGGGGAAGGACTTCTGCTAGCAAGCCAGGAGCAACCAAGCAGCAGGTTGCAGAGCAGGATTATAAAAGGAGCCTACAATGAAAATAGCTGGATGTTGTCAAAGAGGCTGTGTTTCATAAAAAGCAGGGTGGCCCCTGGAAGGAATATTTTACCAAATATCAGCTGTCTCTATTTCCAATGTAAAGTGTTCTGATCCTGCATGAGGAATTTCACGTTTTCTGCAGTTCAGGCTGACTTGAACACTGAAGATGCCTAGAAACATCCAGTCAGTGGTGCTTCTCCAAGGCAATGACAGAGACTAATTCTCCTGGTGATGAGCTATTGGGAGCTCAGGCACGGGAGCATCTGCTCTCTATCGGATCACTCAAAGCTCTGCCTTTAGAACTTGTTTGAGAGCCAAATAGATCCATGAGAACAGCACAAATGTGGCTGGGAAAGGATGCAGAGTAGGAGTACACACAACCTTTACCTGCCTCCAAAAGCAATGACAGGGCAGTCTGCAGCACTGTACCGCTGCTTCAGCTCAGTAATTAGCACTGCGTAGTCAGCAAGAGCTTGTTCCACCGTCAGCAGACCAGTCTTCTTCAGCTGTGTTGACTCAAGTCCAAACGGAAGAGACTTCCCATAGTACCTCTGAAAGGAAAGAGATGTGCTGAGGAAATACTGGTGTCAATGTCTGGGTCTTTGTTCTCACTATAGAGCTGGGATAAGTGTGCGATAACAGAGCACGTGGTGTCCTCCAACTTGTTCGTAACTGAGGAAGGGCCTTGTCTCCTGCACCTGATAAACAGAGACCATCAGGACATACCCCATACAGGATGGACAGTCCATGATAAGCTACTTCAGTGGGTGCCAACTGGGTCCTTGGCACAGGTCTCTCTCCCAAAATCCCCAACTAGAAAAGGCAACAGGGTAATCTCTTCACGCATAACTTGCGGAATAGTAGCTTTAATAGAGTGGTGTGCCTAGGGAATGGTTGGCTTGGGACTTCACAGGCTAGAGAGATTAAATATTATCCAAACAAAATAACTCCTCAGTGCAGTGTGGAGTTCAAGGCGTGTGGAACCTACTTACAACAGCACCGGTCTTGAGCAAATACATCACGGCACAGGTTTTACGGAAACAGTAGTCTGTACTGGATTGCTGGTAGGCATAGCAAAAAAAATTTCCAAAGCCATGGTTAAGTAAAGAAGAGCTGCTACCATGAGGAGAAAGATCACAGCAGGTTATACCTCAGCTTCATGGCAAGAGACATTATTATTTTTCCAGACCTGCAGAAAGCTGAATTCAGTAATCCAGAACAGAACAAGACTCTGTAGTATGCATAATGACTAAAATACTCACATGCTCAGCAAAAATCACAAGTGCTTGCTGTTCCTCTGCCAATTCAAATATGAAGTCAGAGTTCTGAGCAAAAGTCCAAATGTCACCTTCATTGCCAGTATAGAAAAAGATGGGTCCAGATCCTTTCTTCCAGAACTTTGCTGCGTGATACAATTGACAGAAGCAAACAAACAAACAAACAAAAAGCAAAACATGAGCATGAAATGACTCTACTTTTGGTGAGTTTGAGCAGGAGCTTAACAAGTAAGAATTCTGTGAACAGGCTGATCCCTGAGACCCGAGCTAGGGAATAAAGGTATTAGGAAGGCCAGGCTACAGAAATCTCTCCTTTGAGCAGGGGTGAATAAGAGCTTCCAGGAGATCAGCACATGCCTTGGAACTTTCACTTCTGCCTGAAAATCCCTAAAATCTCGGTGCTGCATGCAAGGCATTTGGAAACAGCCACCCCCCAAAAGAGTGATTTCCCATGTGCACACCCTTTTCAGCCCAACTCATGCCAAAACATTTGCAGAGATCACTTTTCCGACAAAACAGAGATTAGGGAGTTGCCTACATCTCTGCTGTTCCTGCTGTGATGTAGAACGTGGAGCTAAGCTGTAGATCACATATCACAGGACGGTTTGGGTTGGAAGGGAGATCATCCAGTTCAACCTCCCTGCCATGTGCAGGGACACCTCATAGCAGCCCACTCAAAGCCTCATCCAGCCTGGCCTTGAACCCCTCCAGGGATGGGGCATCCACAGCTTCTCTGGGCACCCTGGGCCACTGCCTCACAATCCTCATAACGAAGCATTTCTTCTTTATATCCACTCTAAATCCACCCTCTTCCAATTTAAAACCCTTGCCCCTTGTCCTGTCACTACAAGCCCTGGTAAAAAAAAATGTCTCTCTCCATCTTTTTTATAAGCCACCTTTAAGTGTCAAAAGGCCACAATAAGGTCTCCCCGGAGCCTTCTCTTCTCCAGGCTGCACACCCCCAACTCTCTCAGCCTGTCCTCGCACGGGAGCTGCTCCAGCCTCGGACCATCTCCGGGGCTCCTCTGGCCCCGCTCCAGCAGCTCCGTGTCTGTCCTGTGCTGAGGACCCCAGAGCTGGGGGCAGCACCCCAGGGGGGGTCTCAGCAGAGCGGAGCAGAGGGGGACAATCCCCTCCCTCGCCCTGCTGCTCACGCTGCTGGGGATGTCCCCAGGATATACTGATGATGCTGTGCTGATATATCTTATATACGTAACACACACATATATCTCTCTCTCTCTCTCTCATATGATATTTCATACATATATATGATATATGAAGATGATGCGCTTCATCGACTGATCTGTTTGTAACTGAAGGCAAACCGCAACTGGCCAGACAAGCTGACCCATGATGTCAGTACTCGCTTGTCCAACACACAGTTGCTTCCACACCTGCTGACTTGAACAAACATTTGATTTTGGCTTAGTGTTAATTGCATAGGAACTAAGAGGCATAACAAACAGCTTTCTCAACAGACCTCAGATTTCAGCACATTGCCACATCACCCAAAGGGACCCTCCAACAGCGGCTGTCCCCCAGCCGCCACGGCAGCATGTCAAATGAGGCTGTTTCCATTAACAGAGGCCTGAATTTAATTCTAGGCATTGTCAACATAGACTTGCAAAAACAGGGATTGGGCTTGGAAATGGGTTTGAAACCTTTCATTAGAGAAACCATTGCTCTTTGTTATCAAAGAGGCTCATTCTCTTTCTGTATTGCGTTTACGGTGGCTGTCAGGTAGGAAATGGAACTGCTATCTTTATGCTGGCTTTTTTTCTGATATGCTTTGTGGCTCCTGGCATAAACAACCACTCACAGGAGCCAAAACCAAACCAGACAGGTTGCTTAAAAAGGTATCTATTTTTAGAATGAAATCCCGGGGAACTGCCAGCTAACCTCAAGACAGTCAGATGCCTGGTTGCGAAACAACAGTTTCCTTCAAGTTCTCACTGGTAATCTGAAAAGTCTCATATTGCACAAGAAGCAGTAGAGAGGAAAGGAACTACTCACAGGAATTTTGAGTAAGGAACTACTTGTAACCCAGCAGAACTGCAATGTTAATGTTTTGTTTCTCACAAATATTATTCAGCTCTGCCCAGGACATACAGATAATACTTTAAAAATAAAACAAATAAACTTTACACAATCCTTTAAACCAGGTGATCCCAATGTTCCATTGAAAAAAGGCCACTTAATTAGTGAAATTTCAGCCGTGGGTGTGCTATCAAAACTCACTGGTATTCCTGTATCTTTGGGCTGAGCTGATCCCATGATTTCACACTTGGTGAAACATAAATGACTGGGTGCAAGTGCTGAACAAGCTGCAGAGTAACAGGTGATGTGAAGAAGGCGAGATGCTGCATAAGAAGCCCTGGATGCAGGCACGCTGTGAGGCAGCAGCCAGCAGGCGCCAGGCTGGGCAGAGCTGCCTGCAGGCAGCACTCGGGGCTGGTGCTATTCACACTCCACCTTTGTTCTCTCCCTGATTCCTCCAAGCAGGCAGGACTGAAAAACATGTGACATTGGTTACTGAAATTGCTGCCTTTTCAGTCACACAGTTTCAGGAAAGCCTTGTCTCTCTTACACAGGTGATAACTCATTACTTGTCTGGAAAGGAAAACACTGCTGGTTCCTTGCTGGAAGCCCTCATGGCTCAGCATAGCTCAAGCCATCTCAAGTTGCAAGGGTTTAGATAACACAAAACACCAACCCAAGAGGAGTCATCTTCACTCATTAGAACAATGGGTACAGAGTGCAACGTTTGGGTCGCTATTTGCTTTTCCTGCTGCATTCAGAGCACTGAGTTGCACTTGTAAGAGATGTTGTGCACAAGTATGCTGGGCACAAGGGTAAACCTGGAGAGGAATGACTGGAGAGCAGCCCTGCAGAAAGGGACCTGGGGGTGCTGGTGGGCAGCAGCTCAACTGGAGCCAGCAGTGTGCCCTGGCAGCCAACTGGGCAAACCGCGTCCTGGGGGGTATCAAACACAGCGTGACCAAGAGAGGGGATTGTCACGCTGCATTCAGTGTGGTGTGGCCTTACCCTGAGCACTGTGTGCAGCGCCGGGCCCCATAGTTTAAGAAGAATGCGAAGATCCATTCAAGGAGGGCAACAAAGCTAGTGAAGGCTTCTGTGAGAAGCAGCTGAGGGCTTTGAGCTTCTCCAGTTTGGAGAAGAGGAGGTTGAGGGGCAACCTCATTGCTCTTTACAGCTTCCTGAGGAGGAGAAGTGCAGAGGGAGGTGTGCTCTTCTCCCTGGCATCCAGGGACAGGACACCTGGGAATGGTCCAAAGCTGCATCAGAGGAAGTTTAGGCTGGACATTGGGAAGCATTTCTTTACCGAGAGAGTGGTCAAACACCGGGAACAGGCCTCCTAGAGAGGTGGCTGATGCCCCAAGTCTCTTGGTGTTTATTGAGGGCAGCTGGGCGATGCCCTGAACACCACACTTCAACTGGGTCAGCCCCGAACGGGTCAGGCAGTGGGACTGGATGATCACCGCAGGTCCCTCCCCATTGCCAACTGAAGACACAGATGCAGAGAGACAGCCCTGGTGCAAGCCCAACGCAGCTGCATCTTCTAGTCTGCTCTTGCTCCAGAGAGGCCAGTCCCCACAGCTCGTGGCCAGAACGACAGACTGAAGGGAAGGACAGGAGGACACGGACAGTGCTGGGGGGACTGACCGGCACTCTGCTGACACCGACTCCGGGCTGCCCAGCCCAGCCCATCCCTCCGAGCACGAACCGAGAGGCTGGCTGCCGCAGGGCGGGAGCGGGTAAAGCTCCAGCAGCCAGAAGCTCAGCCCTGAGCCGCAGCACGGCCCCGGCACCTACCGGAGATCAGGTACCGCTGCGGGAAGGTCTCGTTGCCGCGGGGCTCGAAGCTGAAGTGGTCCCGCACCTGCTGGAAGAGCCGCTCCTCCAGGCCGGGCCCCGCTGCCCGCGCTGCTGGAAGGGGACGGTCAGCGCAGGGGAAACCGGCAACCGCTGCCGCCACCCGGCCCGGCCCAGGGGAGCCCGGGGCCCGCCCAGCGCCCCGCGAACCGGCTGCGGGCCGCCGCCCAGGGGAACCGGCCGGGGGGTCCCGCTCGCAGACGGGCCGGCTCGGGGCTGCGGCCGCGGAGCCGGGGTCAGGGAGGGGTCCGGGGCACGGCACCCACCGGGAGCGGCGCCGGCCGGCGGCGGGAGGAGGAGCAGCGGCAGCAACAGCAGCATTCCCACAGCGACCATCCCGCCCCGCGGGCACCGGGGGCTGCTAGTCACCTGATCCCAGGGAGCTTGGCACCACGTGGTGACCTCCACCCCGTCACGTGACCACGGGAACGCCACGCCTCTCAGCGCGGGGGCAGGGCTGGAGCGGCGGGGAGGGGTGAGGGGGTGAGGGGCCTGTGGCGGTGCCCCCGCCGAGGGGCCAGGGGGTGCCTCGCCGCTCCCCGGGATGCTGTCGCCATGGCAGGCAGCAGGTGTGCCGTCTGGCTGGTCTCGGTGCTGGGAAGCAGGAGGAGGGTGGAAGGCAGCGAGGCTCGGTGCTGGTGCTGGGCCGCCACGCCGTCCCCACAGGTCTGAGGGGAGCTGCTGGGCAGGAGCTGTGGTGTCTCCACCGTGGCCTCTCTGCTGGCTTCAGTTCTTCAGGCTGCTGCAGCATTCGCCTCCTGAATTGGTGCTGCCGTTTGCAAGAACACGTGGTGGCACCTCCGGTCCCCTCCATGGTGTGTTTGTGTGAGAATAAAGAGTGAAAACCCAGCCCAGCCAGCACACAGGGGGCATGGCAGCTCAGCTCCGTACCCTCAGGGCAGGTGAGAGAAGTGGGAATGTTGCACAGGAGGAAATCAGGGTGAGGATCCACGGTGGGGTTTGTTGGATCGTGTCCACCTTTCCGGTGAGGAGTGGTGGGTGAGGGAGCAGCAGAGGAGAGGGAGTCTGGAGGCTGGGCCTCACTCTCCACAGGAGGATGTAAGTGTGTGACAAGAGCCGAGTGTGTCCTCGTGGTGGTGATACACCGGTGGCCGTGTGGTTGGGCATACTGGGGAGAGCAGGAGTTCACTCTGCTCTGAGAGCAAGTCAGGAACAGCATGAAATTGTTTAATGGGTGATTTCTCTAGGTTTTTGGTTCCAGAGGGAGGCCCCTGCAGATACGCCAAAGAGCACACAAACCTGAAGGAAAGGGGGAATGAAGGAAGTTGCACTGCAGATCGGGCAGGACTGAACCTGCTGGTATGGCTGTAGGTAAACTCAGCAGTACCTATGATCTAGCTTCATCTTGTTACGCCAAGTGCTGTATAAGCATGCAAAAAGAAGGCCTGGTTTTACCCCAAAGGGCGAGTACATGGTCAGCTTATTCAAAATGTTGCAGACACTTTACAAGATGTCTGTTAGCTTACTGAAGACCAAAGGAGTTACAGAAGATTTAAAGAATGTGGTCATGGGTGGGAAGCTGCAGGAGCGTGTTCACATCCACTGTTACCATCTGCAACCACACAGTGGCAACCACAGCATGTGAGACCGGTCTGTGAGGTGGTCACAAGATAACGAAACCGGGTGGAAGTCAGATCTAGCCTGTCTTGGCATGATGAAAGAACAGCACCAGGCTCTGAGGATGCATGAGTGGCTCTGGCAGAGCTTCTCTAGGGGTGATTTTATACTCAGCTTGCCACCTGAGGAGGTACAGAGATCCTGCTTACTACTTATCTGAAACTTGCATAGGATTTATCCCTGATACACTGTTCACTTAACTGAAAAAATGTTTTGTAGTGTGTTGGGACTTAAACAGTATTATGGTTTCTTTATTAATTTAATTGAATGAAAATATTAGAGGAGTTCTGAGCAGTACTTTCTTTTTAATTAATTTCCTGCACTCCCAGGTTTGTGCTTTCAATAAAGTGTCATTATAATTAAGACTTTGAAATCCCTGATTTTTTTGGCAGCTGTTGTTTTTAAAACTGTTTTGGCTTGATGCTCTGGAGCAGGTTTATTTCTACCTCCCCAGAAAGGAGAAGGCTGTGACTTAAGAGGCTCTTGTATTTCATAAACCACTGCATAGTCTTCAGAATTGTATTAGTTTAAAAGGTGAACTGATTCAAAGATAACACATTAGCAGGAAATTGTTTGCTTTTGCAGCGGAGAGGAAAGGCTGGAACTGGTCCTTGGAGCAGGTCCTCTGTGGGCTCAGGGTGAAGGCTGCGCTGCACACAGCAGGATTAAGATCTTATTTTTAGACTACAGCTTATCTAAATTCTGTCCAAAAGAGCTTTTCAGAGTTAGGCTACAAGTACCGGCTGTGATGTGTGTGATCCAGGGCTTTAAGGGAAGAAGAAAGGATTTGTACTCATTGCCAGGCTTTATGAAGAGGTTAGGGAAGCCCATGAGATGACATGGGCAAAGACATTAATCCTGGGGTGAGGAAAAGGTTTTTCACCAAAGCCTTTTGTGTAAGCCAATCCTAAGAAAATAATGTCTTTAAAAAGGCTCTTAAGTATCTTCTGAAATGAAAATATGTGCTGGTGGATGAGACGAAGAGCCAAAGGCTTTCCAATATCTGAAAAGAGAAAGAAATAGTCTGGTTTTGTGTGTATGTGTTCCCGTCAATAATATTGAACTCGTCCAAAGGTACTAAACTGAGAAGGCAAGTCCCTCTCTGGTGGTACTTTCATATTGTCCGGGGAGGGGTGAGTCCAGCAGGACAAGCTTCTTCCGTGGTCAGATCCGTGGCCTCAGTGAGATAAAAGCAGGGGGTGCTCGGAGTGACCTCTGGACCCAAACAGTGCAGTCCTGTATTTCTAGACAGCTCCATTTGTATTTTGTCTATTCATTTAAAATTACGTAAATCCTTCTTCCATCTGCCCCAGGTTAACAGTTTTAAGTTCCTGTTCCGTGAAAGTGGAGAGATTGGATATTTGTCCTGTCTGAACTGAGCAGCATGTGTTGCTCTAATAACCGGTGGCACTGTGCTGCCTTTCGGTGGATTGGTTTCTGTTGTCTGCATCAGCTAAAGAGCGGCGGGTGTAAAGGTCCCTTGGTCCTAGCTGGCAGGATGGAGATTGGACATCCAAACACACTGAAAATAGGAAGAGCGGTTAAGCGTGTAGTCAATTACAAACAGCCCTGCATGTAGTAATTGTGTAACTTCAGTTTCCCTGTTTGGAGGAAGTAGGATCTATGTATCTTCATTTACAAAAATTCCCAGAGCGCCTTTGAGATCAAGCAATACGGATTTGTCCTGGTTTCAGCTGGGACAGAGTTAACTTTCTTCATAGCAGCTGGTGTGAGGCTGTGTTTTGGATTTGTGCTGAGAAGGCAGCTGACAACAGCGATGTTTACAGTTGGTGCTGGAACAGTCAAGGACTTTCCAGCTTCTCTGCTGTGCCCGTGTCTGCAGGGGCAGGAGAAGCTGGGAGGGAGCACAGCCCCAGGGACCAGCCCAGGATTTGTCCTTGGATGTAGGACTGAGACCCAGAGTGGTCGAGGGTCTCTTCTATATCGTGCATGTCAGGTACAGTATATAGGTGAGGGCTCTCTGGAAGTTCACTCTCTTGCTCCGGATCGGCTGTCTTTCTGGGTCGGCTCTCTCTGGGTGGCTCCTCTCCCAGGGTCACCTCCTTCCCTTGGTCAGCTCTCGGTCTGGGACGCTCAAGCTCTTATCCCTGTTCCAGGAGTGTGGTTTAGGGACTCTCCCTGTTCCGGGATCGTTAGCCAGGAGTGGGCTGAGCCTTGGTCATCAGGTGTTGAGCAGTGTCACTGTGTATCACTCGTTTGTATATTTGTATATATTACAATTATCATAATTGTTACTATTTTCAATATTACTGTAGTTTAGTTATTAAATTGTTCTTATTTCAGCCCACAAGTCTTTCCCCTTACCCCTTTAATTCTCTCCCCCATCCCCAGGAGGGGGAATCGGTGAGCAAGTGGCTGTGGGGAGCTGTCTCCCAGGCAAGGGTGAAACCAGCACACTGTCACACGCCCAAAGGCATCCCCACGGACCCCACGGACCCGCGTCGCTGCTCAGTTTGGGAGTTCTTTGAGGCAGCAATGGCAGTGCTGGGGCACCAGTGGGGCTTGGCTCTGTTGGCTCCCTGGTGAGCCACGGCTGAGACTGAGGGCTGTCAGTGTTCACCCGTGCCATTCCTGTGCAGTGGCCGGATGAGGGTGCAGCCTCCCTGACTCCTCTGCCTGCCGCAGTGGTTCCTGGCAGAGCCGCCTGGCTCCCCTTCCCCGTGCTTCTCTGGATGCTTGCTGTGACAGCACGGAACAGCGTCGAGACTTGGAGCAGTCATGCTGAGAGTGAGGATATGGTGTATTTGGACAGTGTCCTCTCCCTTGCTTTCAGCTGACAGCCAGGGAGCACCCCCTGGGACAAAAAAACCCTATTTATTTTGGAAGAGGTCCCTACACTGCAGTGTGTGGAGCAAGTGGAGAAAAATATAGAGGTGGTCAAGGGTTCAAAAAGGGGAGCACTGCACATTGTCCTGTGTACTGCAGAGGCCAAAAAGGCAGTGGAGGTGGGAAGCTGGCCCTGTAATTGCAGTGAGGCCAAGGTTACCTGGCCACTTGGTCTTTTGTATGCCCAGGCTGGGGCAGGAGAGGGGGGGTCCCTATCCCTCCCAGGCATGAGTTTGTGCTGTTGGGCAAAGAGCAGGACCGGGGAGCTGAGCTAGCTCAAAAATAGTTTCCCTTTCCTCCTGTTGAATTAATTTCTTGAGGGATCGGTCTTCAGGTCTGGCTCACAAGACAGTTCAGAGGCTGGTGCCCCCACAGGGAGGAGGAGGAGGAGGAGGGGCAGCTGAAGCAGGGGAAGGGTGCGGCAGCTGGATTTCTTCCGGATTGCAGAAACAGCGTAGCCCAGGGACACTGCATGGCAGATCTCTCAGTTTGCCGAGTATGTGGGAGAAGGCCTTCCTGCAGAGATTGTGCTTACCCAAATCTTCTTTTGGCCTGGTGGTCATCAGAGGAAAGGTTTGACTTTGTCTTTTGCTGCTCCTGTAAAGCACTGGGGGGATGTTCCCCCAGCTGTGCTAGCTGCTGCTCTGACCCAGAGCTCAGCGTGGTGGCACTGGAAATACAAAGAACCCGTGTCCCTGAGGAACACAGCAAGCTGGGAGCAGTGTGGTGCAGCACCGAGCCTCCGATGCAGGAGGCAGCGTGCGGTCTGTGCCAGCCAGGTGACCAAACGCTAACGTCAATCCGTGTGCCGGCTTGCCAAAGCAGAACGTGCGTACACTGTGCAAAGTGGTGTTACACCACCAGCTTCCTGATAAGATTCTTTGGAAGGTCAGGTTTAGTGGCGCCGTGACCTTCACGAGGCAATTAGCGGAGGAGTGCTGTGTCTGCGCCGCTGCAGCGGCATGAGATGCCGCAGGATTGCTGGGGGCTGGGCCTCGCAGAGCTAGCACTGCACAGGGGTGGCAGGCTGTGGCTCTGGACCCTGCAGCCTCAGGAGGGGCTGTGATCGGTGCTCTGGGGTTCACCAAATCTGCCAGTGGCACTTGGTGGCAGGCTGCTGCTGGGACCCACAGCTCTACGCTGCAGGGAGGAGCGGGCACGAACTAGAGGGACCACCTGGCTGCTGTGCAGCCTGGGGAAGGTGTCAGTGGCTCTGGCCCCAAGAAATCACACTGTTAATGCTGGCTTTAATTAACTTGAGCAGTCCATGCACTTCTGGCAGGTGCTCATTGCTCTGACTTTACTCTGCAAACCCAGTTGGGAGGGGGGCATGGTTGAGCTGTGTGTGACAGATTCAGTGCCACTTGGCTGCTGTGTTTTGCAGGAGGGCACAGTGCATGCCTGAGTAAGGTTCAGGGATGCCAAAAGCTAAAAGTGATTTTCAAAGACAGAAAATGGGAACTTCCCTGTGGACAGGCGTGGACGGGCTGGTGGTGACTGAGGGGCTGTCCCGAGCGGCTCATCTTGCAGAGTGGTGGGTGAGCATCACGCTTTGCAGGCAGGAGAGGTGAGGCTGAGGGTCTCCCTGCACGTGCCGCTCTTGCTGTAGTCCAGCTCTCTCCCATTTCTGCACAGGGTGCAGCAGATCCCACAGAATCACAGAATCACAGAATGTTGGGGATTGGAAGGGACCTCGAAAGATCATCCAGTCCAATCCCCCTGCCGGAGCAGGAACACCCAGATCAGATCCCACAGGAACGCATCCAGGCGGGCTTTGAATGTCTC
Source organism: Syrrhaptes paradoxus (assembly GCA_013400615.1). NCBI lineage: Eukaryota > Metazoa > Chordata > Aves > Pterocliformes > Pteroclidae > Syrrhaptes > Syrrhaptes paradoxus. Next base: position 41,689 of record VZTO01005370.1, on the reverse strand, counting down.
CAGAGAAGGAGACTCCACCACCTCTCTGGGCAGCCTGTTCCCGTGCTCTGTCACCCTCACTGGAAAGAAGTTTTTTCTCATGTTCAAGTGGAACCTCCTGTGTTCCAGCTTGAACCCATTGCCCCTTGTCCTATCACTGGATGTCACAGAGAAGAGCCTGGCTCCATCCTCCTGACACTCACCCTTCATATATTTATGAACATTAATTAGGTCACCCCTCAGTCTCCTCTTTTCCACAGTTTGTGATCATGCCAAGGAACGTGTCTGCCCCTGCTCAGGCAGGGATGTTATCAGTCCTGAAGGATGTTCAAGGACAAGGTCCTGGAGGCAGCTGCTAATGGGTGAGCACGGCCAGCGCAGCAGGCTGGTGGGAGGGGTGGGCATTGGTGCAGCACGGGGCTCAGCAGCAACCTCAGGCTTGTTCAGAGGACCAAAGTAAGTCACAGAGCCTGCACGGTGACACATCAAACAGATTTTCTGTCTCTGGGGTATGAAAAGGGTGCGTGCACACAATTTCTCAAGCTATAAACTTCCCTTTTCTGGTTGGACCCAATTCTGTGGAGCTCTATTCAGTGTTGACAATCTCCTGGTTGTCCCTTGGCCCCAGGAGCTGCAGCAGATGTTTTTGGCAGATGTGGGCAGTCCCCATGCTGACTAGGGGCTCTCTTCAAGGGTTTCTTCCAGTTGGCTATGCTGCTATGCTCTTCTTGGTGTCTAAGAAGGTACAAGCTCCTACCAGAGCTTCTTCCACTGCTGGACCTCGAGGCAGTTGCTCTGGGGTGTGGATTCTCAAATGTCTGCTAAAGGCTACAGCACCTCCTGCACTGGGAGCACAAACAGGGTCTTACTTCTCCCTGTGCTGCCTGTTTTCACAAAACCAAGCACCTCTGAGGTCTTAACTCTTCTGTCAAATGTGTCTGAAATGACAAGAGAGCCCCAGAATTGTCCAAGGCAGGACAAACAAGTGGAGGCAGTGTGGTTACGCAAGTCTCTTCTAGAAGATACCTCTCAAGGAGCACAAAGGAGACAGATATCTCGCGCTGCATTGGATCACCTGCAGGGTGACGTCGGGCTGTGCTTTGGTGGGCATGGCGTTTCCATGAGTTGGGGTCTGAAAAAGGCAGGTGCTTAGACTCATCTCAAGACTCTCTCTGTTCCTCTCTTTGTTGCCCTGGTCTGCAGGCCTGGCTGGGGGCCCAAGGGATCCCCTACCTGGGGGCAGAGCGGCTCTCCCACGATCAGGGCATTAACTGAAATGCCACCTGGGCCCCCACCCTTGCTCAGCAGAGATTTACCAAATGCTGGACCTTTTTTGCTAGGCTCTTTTGCACCTGCCAGAGGCTCTTCTTTCAGGCTGATGCTTTGTGACCAGGTCCTGGCTGTGGCTGTCACACCTGTGGTTCTGTCAATGATCTTTCAACATCCACCTGCAGAGACCTCCAGCAGGGAGGAGGGACAGGCAGCCTTCAGCCCACAAGTTCCCGATGGGTGGTATGGCTGCTGGCTGGCTTGGAAATGCCTGGAACCACTTGACATCCTGGGCTGGGCTTCAGATGAAAGGCTTAACTGATTGCTGAGCTCCTCCAGGGACACTCTGACATTCGTTAATTACTTCAGTGACAGCAAGCACGCAGGAAAGAAAATCCTTGACAACCTCCCAGGGTCCTTAGTAATCCAAAAGTAGTTGAAAGTAGGGGTGGAAGAAGGTGTTACAAGGCTCCATCAGAGCAGAGCTGCTGCGTGATTGTGCTGCTGCAGACATGCTGGAGCCCCTGCTGCTGCCCTGGGCGCGCTGGCCTGGGGGGAGCAGGGGACACCGATGAGGCTGGGAGAAATGGTGGCATCACTTCAGGTCCTGCCAGAGGAGAAAAACACCTGGACAAGAGAAGGAAATTCTTACAAGAGGAAATGTAAGTGGCACTTACCCTGTGTTTTCTTGTGGGTTTTTTTGCAGAGTAATGCATGTGCTTCTCAGCCGTCAACACTGCGGAGTTTGTTGTCTGTCTGGTGTTAGTTTGCCTTCATGATGCGGACACTGGGGCTCCTGAGCCATGGGGCTGGTGTTGATGGGGCTGCTTGTGTGTTGTTCAGCTGGACTGGGTCTGAGCACAGGGACAGCACCTCACTGCTTCGACACCTGCTGATGATCGCTCGATAGCTCGCAGCTTCTGAGAGCTGTAAGAGCAGACAGCTGCTGCTCGGGCTGCTCTGCGGGCTGCTTGTTGCGGGGAAAATGATCTGTGCTGGCAGGTGAGGCAGGACGATGTAGCAGGGTGCTCTGTGGAGCATCACAAGCTTGGCTGGCTGCACCCCAGGGGTCCGCAGCCTGGGGAGGGGTGTCTGTGTGCTGGGAAATGGGGCAGGGGAGGAAGGAGCTGGGGTTCTCCTCTTAGCACTGAATATGTTGCTTTTGATGGACATTGTAGAAGGAGCAGGTAGGAGGGAGGAGCGCAGGGGGAGCGGGATAGCTGGCTGGGCAGAGGCTGGGTCGGCCATACCTGAAACGGAGACTGCGCTGCAGCGAGGAGAGACCAGCCTGGGACTGACCACCAAAGCGACCAGGGAGGCAACTACATCCTAACAAGAGCTTTTGGTCATGGAAGCTTCACCCCCAAATGGACTTGCCTGGCCGACCTGTTGGATTTGCTGAGATCGCTGACACATCTGCCCTGTGAATGGAGTTGATCTGAGTCCCTGTTAAACCATTCGAAATTTCCCCTAAAGGAAACGGAGCTGTGCAGCCATGGGTACCCCAGAGCATGTCCTGACCAACAGCCCTGGGCTGCCAGCCTGCTGATGAGCTCCTGATGCCACATGTGCAAATCTGCATGTTCCTGATGCATTTGTGGTGTTGGTCATACGGAAATGTTCCTGAAATGGTCACTGATTCGAGGGAGGAGTTTGTAGCCCAACGCTGTAGCTGGACTTGTGAGCGCACCTGGGCCAGGCAGCTCTGCAGGTTGCTGCTGCCCTTAGTCTCCGTGCAGTACCCGCCCAGCCAGCTCTCGGATCCTGCGCTGCCGTGGAAGGACACTTCTGAAGATGGTCTCTCATTGTACAGCTGCATCGTGGCAACCACGTTTACAAGATAGCAGTAAATGGCCAGTAAATGTTCTTGAAGTCCGGTATCTAGAAGACATTAAGAGCCTTCTTAACCAGCCAGTTATGTCTAAATGCTGTCTTTCTGTACTAGAAAGCAGCTTTGAAACTGCATCTTGTGGAGTGATCTGCAGAACCTACCTTTCCCATGGGGAACATGACCCCTGGGCATCTCAGAGAGAAGGAATTTCTGTTGCTTCCCTTGTTAGTGTTGTCATGTACTAGGAGCTTCAAAACATCGTGTCTGTGGCCTTGGGGAATTGTGGGCAAAACTTGTAGCAGCTGGATGTTGCTCTCCACATGTCAGTGCCCTGTGCCAGCTCTGATGGAGGGGATCTACGGTGGTTCAGGGGAAGAGGTTCTGTGACATCCCTAAAATTAAATTTCCTGTCATATCCAACCAGCCATCTTTGCTCCATCTGCTCTTCCTCACATCTTATCTCCATCTCCCCTCTTGCAGCTTCAAACCATTCCCCCTCGTCCTGTCCCTGCCCCCCCTCCCCCCTCC
>VZTO01005370.1:13273-36040 GCA_013400615.1 Syrrhaptes paradoxus | reverse complement strand
GCGGCGGGGGGAGCCTGGGGGGGGGGGGGGGTTGTGCCGAGGAGATGATGCTTTGCTTTGGAAGGGGGTCGGGGCACGGCGCGGGGGGTGGTGCATCGCCGCTGGGGCGGGCGGGGCTGAGCGGAGCCGTGCCGTGCTGTGCCGCACCGAGAGGAGCGGAGCCGTGCGGAGCCGAGCCGAGGGCAGGACGTGCGGCAGGACCCGGGCCCAGCAGGGCCGAGCCGGAGCAGGTGGGTCGGTGGTCGGGCCGGGAGGGGACACAGCGGGACGGGGCCCGGGGCAGCGCCCGCCGCCGGGAGGCTCNCCCCGGGCCCGAGGCAGCGGCCCCGCCTGCAGCCGCTGCGCGCCCCGAGCCGCGGCCGGCTGTCCCCGCTGTCCCCGAGCCGGCTGCGGGGGGGCCCCGGTGGGCCGGGTGCCTCCGGAACGGAGACTTTGCTGCTCGTAGAGCGCTTGAGCGAGCTGCAAGGCGACGTTGTTTTATTAATTAAGCCCTGCTGGGTGCCCTGCGCCCTCCTTCTAGGGCTGGAGACCGAGCTGATGCTGGTCCCGAGAGCCAGCTTTGCGCTTTGTCCTAAAGCCTCCGCACGGGAGCGGCTGGACGGGCAGGGGATGGGGGAGAGCTGCTCTCGGGAGTGATGGGGAGGAGGAGCAGCTTCAGGATGGAGCGGTTCAGCGGTTCTCCGGGCCGGGGCTGGTTCCGAGCAGAGCCGGAGGTGGTTTCCCAGCTGCTGCCCCCAGGACCAGCTCGGTGGTCTATGGAGACCAGGGGCTGTAGCACTGTCCCTTAATTCAGAGAAGTACTCTGGGCTTTTTGGAAGACTGCAAGAAAAACGTAGATCACAAGGGAGGAGGCGGGGGGAACAGTTTGTGCTTGGTGTGGAGCTCCCAGGCAGCTGCCCTGTGTCACCCGTCCCTACGTCCAAGCAAGTAGTTTGCTTTTGATGCTGTTCTGATGCTGCTTGCGTGTACTGTGCATCTGCTGGCTCAGCTTGGTTTGCTGAAGGAGAGGTGTGTTTTCAGCCCCGTCTCTGCTTTGCAGGAAAGGTCCCTCTTCCCCTGCACACTCTTGGTGCGCCTGGCTTGGAGACATGGATCCGCCCCAGAGCAGCCCGAGGAGCAGGGCCCTGCCGGAGCAAGGAATAGCTCAGGGTGGCTCAGGCACGATTCTCCCACATCTGTGGCTGAGCAGCTCCTGGGTCTCTTTCTTCCATTTCCCTGCCAAGTTCAGTGAAGAAACAGTACCCAGGAGAGAGCACGCTTGAGCTGCAGGATCCTGCCTTCAGCTTCAATCCTAATTGTATCTTTTTCTTTAAAAAAAACAAAACGAAAACATCACTAGGACAACAGGGAAAACTGACTTGGAGGCTGTGTAAAACCTTCATGCAAAGTGTAGGTAAAACTGTGAGATAAACAAATGGTAAAAAGTCAGTATGGAGTAGGGAAAGGATGGCTGTTATCATGCAAGGTCAGTCACAGCATGGCACGAACCTACAAGGGGCCAAACAGATGCCAGCTGGAGCTGAAGTGTTCAAAGTGGAGCTACCTGCATGTGGGTTGTTATAAATCACAAGGCAGGAGTTACAGTGCTCCTGTCCCTGGACAGAAAAAGAGTATAAAACCAATCTGGCCCCGAGCAGTGGGGCTGAGGAGTGCACCAGGCTGCAAAGCTGGGACATCAGCTCATCATGGGATGGGCCCGTCCGTGTGGGGAAGACCAGGCAGCACCGAGAGCCCTGCAGGGTTGTTCAGGGACCTTGCTGGAGGCTCCTTGCCTGGCCCGTGGTCCTTCCACAGGCAGGAGCTGGGGCTGAGTCACTCAGGGTACCCAGCACGTGTTTGCTTGTCCTTTTCCCATTGAATCTTGCTCCGCCAGGAACAGGCACTCTTGCAGGAATGCCTCTATTTCTGGCTGGTGGGGAGGCTGTGTGGGGCGAGATGGAGCTGTGTTTCCAGCATCTCTGTTGTGCTGGTCCACCAGGCAAGGTCCTTGCAGAGTAAATCCCTCAGCAGTCCCCACTGCTGATGTTTGCTATTGATACACTATTGTTATTTTCTCTTTAAATTATTAGCCCGGTGATCGTCAGGTTTGGTGCTTTCTAGTGATGTTTCAGAGGATCACAAAGCAGTGTTGTTGTGAAATCTGCCAAAACCAGGACAAATGTGGAAGCTCAAGGGTCCTGTCATAACTAAAGCACCTTTCTGCACCAGTTGGTGAGCTTTCGAGAGTATGTTTGGTATCTTCAGGTTGCACTCAAAGGTACCTTCACCTGGGGAGTGGCACAGGAGTTATCTGGAGAGCATGGGGCATAAGCGGGGAAGCCCATTTACGGCAGAAGTTGATTTTTCTGCCACCTCCCCGCTTTGTGTTGTATGGAGAAGCTGCTGCTTGTCTGCCTTGTGAGCACAGAAGCTGGTTTTCTTCTGCTGGGGACTGGAAGCCTGGCCCTTTCCTGCAGTCAGAGTTTAAAACACCAGGGCCTTTAAGGAAAACACTTCAGGGTCATTCCTACTGTTCAAATTAAGCCTTGCATAACCTTCTCCCCTAAGGGCAGATTTTGCAACGAAAACTTTATGTAAAGCAGCAGCCTGGCTTTACGTAAAGCAAGGCCATGGGGTTTTGACTTCGAGCACAGTTTCTGAGGCAACTTTCAACTTTAAGCATTGATGGCAAATGCTTTGGCTCCTACCCCATCTGATACTCAACACGAGTGCTTAAGGTTAGAGGTGTACATCTCTTGCGTCTGAATCTGAAGTGTTGTGTTGCTGCTATTTAGCAAGGGGTTGGCTGGGGCTGTGCTCCTCGCGTGGCCCCAGTGACAGCGCGTGTGCCGCGGGTCAGCTCTGTAGTGCTGCAAGTTTGTTGAAGCTGCTGGAGTTACGCAGGGGTGGGATGTCCTGGGAGAGGTAACGGCATCTTCACCAGCCTTGTACTCAACTGCTCAGCTGCTGCTGGGGTTCCTCTCTGCTGTCCTCCCTCCTCTGTGTGGAAGTGGCCAGCGAGCAAACCACGCTGTACACACCCACTGTGGGCACGAGCCTGCCGGCTAGGGAATCCGCTGGCCATGCTGCTGCTCTGCCAGAGCCGCGTTCGGGGCTCTGCAGTGGTGTTAGGGGATGTGAAGAGCGGTGGGCAGCGCTGACTGAGGCGCAGGCTGAGCTGGTGTTTGGTCTCAGCAGATCTGATTCTTGCTCCCTGTGCTACCGAGGTGTGCAGCTTCTGTCCAAAGTGTGTTCTGGGGCTTAACACTGATGTAGTTTCAAAAGCTTTATGGGCAGATTCATAGACGAAAAACGCGCACTGAGAGCTATTCAGTACAAATCACTATATCCCTTCTGTCTTGAGCTGCACAGGGGAGCCCGGAAGGCAAATGAGCAGAGCTGGGTCTGTGAGCCCAGAGGCGAGGGGGGGCTGTTCTCACCCCTCCCAGCTCAGACTTGACACCACGCCTTGACACTGGCTTCTTGTGTGGCCTTGGGCAAGTCACTTAACTTTCTTTTCTTATGTTTTAGCTTTATTTTTTCCATCTGTTAGTGGTAGCCAAGTCTTCCTGCTTTGCAGTAGTGGACTGGTGTGAGATAACCAGTATGGAGCTGGGATTGCACTGGGGGCTCAGTCTGCTGTCTTACATTCATAAGAAAATGGTCATCTCAGGTACACATCTATTTCTCTTTCCTTGGTCTGTTGGGAGCTGCTGAGTGATACTTTCTTCCCTGGAGAGAAACCTCACTGCACTCAGTGTCCCCGGCATTAGCTGGCTGTGGCACCATGGGTGAAGCTCTTGGAAACAGCTTGCTTGCCTTGAAAAGCTTCTTGTAAAATGTGTTGTCGTGCAAATACTTCTTGTTTATATAGCATTACATGGATAAATGCATTTCATGGGGGTAAATGATTGATTCATTTCCCTATCAGGGATACCCTGGCTTTCTGAGGCATTCAGGAGAGCTGGGCAGCTTGTCAGCCAGCTGAAGTTCAACTTCTCACAAGTCATACGGTTTTTAATAAGCCAGTGGAGGATTAGATACAGCAGGCGGTGGCAAGAGGACTGCTCAGAGTGAGGGAGGAGAGCAGGGTGCTACAGGAGAGCAGTCCTGGATGCCTGAGGCACACTCAGCTGGGGGTACTGACCCCAAGGGAGACAGGCTGTGATGAGTTTGCCCTTGGCTGGGGGCCAGCTGACACACACACGCTCACCCAATCCCTCCCCCTGCCCCCACCTGAGGATAGGGGAGAGAATTAAAGGGGTAAAGGGAAAAAAGGACTCGTGGGTTGAGATAAGAACAATTTAATAACTAAACTACAATAATATTGAAAATAATACTATATACAAATGAGTGACACACAGTGACACTCCCCCCACTTGATGACCAAGGCTCAGCCTGTTCCCGGCTGACGATCCTGGAGCAGGGAGAGTCCTGAAACCACACTCACAGAACAGAGAGAACAGTCCGAGTGTCTCAGACCCAGAGCTGACCGGGGTTGGGGGGGGGAGGCCTTGGGAGAGCGACCGCCTGGAGCGAGATGACCCAGAGCAAAAGATCCGGAACCAAAAGGGCCGATCTTCCGGAGGGTCCTCACCTCTATCCTGGTCATGATGGGTATGTTATGGGATCGATTATTGGCCACTCTGGGTCTCAATCCTGAACCTAAGATCAAATTCTGGGCTAGTAACTGGGACTGTGCTCCCTCCCAGCTTCTCCAGTCTGCAGACAGCCAGAGAAGCTGAAGGACCTTGGCAGCCACATAAACATCACTTTTTATCAGCTTTCTTCTGAGCACAAATCCAAAACACAGCCTCTTGCCAGCTATTATGAAGAAAGTGAACTCTGTCTCAGCTGAACTCAGGACACAGACAAACCCCACCCTGACATAGCAGGATTTGAGCTCCTGTCACCCCCCGGGAAGCACTTGTGTCTTGCAGGACATGTCCTGGAGGCTGTCGGAGCAGGGACCCACTTCCCTGCATCTGCACAGCATGGCTGCAGGGGCTGGGGCGAGCACCAAGTGCAGGGCAGGGACGTGGTGCCCAGAAGTGCTGTGGAGATGCTGAACTTGTGAGAAAGCACTCGCCTGCGGTGCTGAGATGGGTCTGGTTACCTCCATCTCAAAGCATGGGCTTTTAAATTATTTCTTACCTCCTTATCTCACGCAGCCTCCAGCAGGTAGGTTGCTGTGTACAGACGGGATGGAGAGGCCCAGCACCCACAGGGTGCTCCCTCGCTGGTCTCCCACCATTAGCGGCTGTTTCTTGAAGCAGCTTTTTTCCTGAGCATGAATTAATCTGTTGCAGGGAAGAACAAAAAAAAAAGTGAATTAATATATCTGTGTTTGCAATTCAGAAGCTTCTGCCACAGCTGGGACCCGGAGCCTCAGTCACATTTCTCGTAACACGGGCTTGATGCCAATGTATTTTCCTTGCGTGCCTGTTGGTGCAGCCAGGGTAGCAGAGGTGTGCAGCTGGCCATCACACCAGCTCCTGGCAAGGTTGGGATGGCAGAAACTGAGAAATGGTCTGGCTGAAACGAGCCCTCTTCAATGCTGCTGAATCTAGGAATACTCATCACCTCCTGACTTTGTCCATAGCATGTGAGAGAGGGTAGATTGTTTCTGTGCACAAGCTGCATAATGCAATGGAAGCAGATCTGAAAATGTGTTTTTGCCGTGCTGGGAAAGCTTCAAAGCACAGCAGTCTCTGCCAAACCTCTTGAAATGATTTTGCTCTAGCTTTTGCCTGGAAGAGGGCTAAGAAGCAGAAAAGGGGTTTTATGCCCCTTACCTATGAAAGGTGGAGAGAACTTGCTCCAAATTATTTGTCTTTCATTGATTTGTTTTAAGCTGCCTGGGAAGATCAGTCATTTAGCTGCTGGAGACTGTAGCTCCAGCGTTGGGGGTGAGCCAGCTGGAGCTGGTGGGGCTGCCGTGATTAATTTGCCACTGCTGGGAAAAATAATGTCAGAGATACTCTAGCTGGATTTCAGCTTTGTCTGCTGGATATTTATTACAGTCCTGCTTTGTCTGGAGAGTGGAAAATGTGCCAGGCGAAACATGCTGGGGGCTTCTGGGTTTACAAGGGGCAGAATTTCTCCCAGGATGACCCCTCTGAACCAGCCAAGTCCCACACCACGTTTACCAGCCTGTCTGTGTCCTCTGCTGGGTTCGGGTCTGCTGCTGTGATGCCCCTTGCCTGGGGACCCACCACCACCTTGTCCCTGTTGTGCTGCCCAGCCCAGCACGGGGGTGGCTCGGTGCGAGGTTCCCCGTCTGCAGAGGCACTGGGTTGAATATGCCGGCTTGAGGGCTCGGGCTCTTCTCCTCCTTGGGCAGACAGGGAAATGAGGCACAGAGAAGTTCCGGGGAATGCAGTACTAGGCTGTGACTTATCTGGATAGTGCCCCAGAGGCTCCTGTAAATGTTGGAGGGAGAGAAATATATCCAGAGGGCAATTTGGGGCATGTAAAGTCCCAGTTCTGGGTGACAGCCTCGTCACTCTGGAGGCAGCTGAGCTGGGATGGTGGAACAGGGGAATAGGGATATTCTGGCTTTTCCCTTCCTCTCGTGGTGGATCAAGAGTTAATTAAAGTTACACGGGAGCCATTCCCTCGGGGAGTCACATGCAGCTTGTGCTAGGGCAGGATTAGGAAGCCTCAGTGAATTTCCCTGCTGAATGACGCAGGCTTTACAAATCATCCAGCTTGGTGCCCACCATCCAGCTTGGTGCCCACCGCTGTGGCTGCTCCTGCGGGTGAGGACGCTGGGGGCAGCTTTTCTCCATCCTCTCAGCAGCTCTTTGTCTGATCTTTTTCCTTGAACCCGTGACCTGCAAATGTGGAGAGAGGAAAAGTGGTCTCTTCAGGAAGGGAATAGGATGAATTATTTCTGCTTAACAGAAGGACGGTGCTTTGTTTTTGCCTTAGATCTCGCAGAGCTCAGAAAACAAAGCACAGCCCGAGCATCGTGGAAGCCGTGACGGTGGAGCGAGGGAGGGACACCCAGCCAGGCTGCTGTTCCCTGGTGTGAGCCAGAGTTAAAAATGCGGTGCCACCACCCTCCGGCATTCCCTGCATGCTGATGCTTCTTGCCTACGGCCAGTGCATCTGCCGCACCAGCAGGCTTTGCTCCCTCAGCCGAGGGACTGTCCTCTGGCAGGACGCGGGGTTTGTTCCACCCTGCCCAGGTCCTTTTGGGCGCCAGGGGTGGGTGGGCACCATCCCCACGGCTGAATGTTGGAGCACAGCCTGCAGCTAGCTTCCTCTGCTGTGGAGACGTGGCTGTGCCCGTGGCTGCGCTCCCAGCATTAGGAGCCCCAGAGAGCATCCCCTGTGCCCCCTCTGCCATTAGCATAATGATCAGACCAGTAACGCCCAGCACACACAGCTCTGACTCTTCTCTTGGTGGCCTCAAGCCTCCCGGCAGCCCCAAAGTGCAGGATCCCAGATGGACTGTGGCTTATTTCAGGACAGCTGCTGCAGCTGTTTGTTGTGCGCGGGTTTCAACTGAACCCTCTGCGCTGTCCATGCACCTGCCAAAGAACAGCACAGAGCGGTTCAAAGAGCTTATTCTGGTTCCATTTGTGCTTCATTTAAATATTGAGCAGTGCCTTGTGCTGGTGCTCTGTGCCCTGGTGTGAGAGGTGGGCCCATGGTGACGGTGGTGCTCTTTAGGCAGCCCTGGACTTAAAATGAGAAACTTCGCTCACCAAAGAGTGGTGAATGGGACATGCAGGTGATGAATGAGTGCATTTCATGCCTGATGAACCAGGGGTTTATTTGTTCTCCCTTAAACTGATCAAGCCCCTGAGATGTCTGGAAAATGTGCCACCTTCTGCCCTGCATTGCTGCATCCCAGAGGTGGTAGGAAGTGATGGTTTGTGAGTGGATGTGGGGCCAAAAGACCATTTGGAATCGGAGAAGGGGCACGGCGGATGCTTCTTCCCTGGCTGGCTGCAGCTGGTGCAAAAGCCTCTGGACCAGCCCCAGAGACACTGATGCCCTGTGCCATGTCTGTGGTTTCCCACCTCCCATCTTGGCTGCAGGATGCTGCAGAGTCGCTTTCCTGTGGAAACAGGGCAGCAGCGTGTCCCGCAGGGCTGTCCTTTACTTCCTGCCCTGCGTGATGCAAATATGGCTTTGGGCAAATGTCAGGCACTGGGGAGGGTGCAGTACCCTGGCTAAGGGTGTTTTCACATTGATCAGGAGGAGATGAAGCTCTGGAGAGACCTTGCAGCTGGGCTCTGCTGGCTCTGCACTGATGCACTCCAAGGGGATCTGCCGGGTGCTGCTCTGCCCTGCCCGAGCATTGGCCACGCCAGGAAGCATGCCCGTCCTCAGCTTCAGAGCTGCAGCCCCCTTTGCTCCGCTCTAATGCTGCGGTAGATGAGAGTGCTCGCCCAGCATGGCGAGTCTGCAGAGGGAAGGGCAGGTCTACCTGCCTGCCCCCTTGCCCGTGAGCTGGAACCAGTCCTGGTGCCGGTGGTGAGGCACGTCAGGGACTCATCTGGCTGAGAAAGAACCCTGCAAAAATGGTGTTCAGCTGAACTGATGCCTAATTAAAGCAGTGGGACTGCAGGCATGTGACGATGGCTAGCACACATGCTGTGTGGCAGGACAGGGCAGCCAGGCAAGATGTTCCCAGCTGAGGCAGTACCGTGGCCCTTATCCCCAGCCCCAGTCTGGTGTCCTTGTGCTTGGGGTCACAACAAGAGGGAGAAACGGTGGGAAATGGTTGTCTCTGGGGCAGCGGTTCATCATGAGCCCCCAGCTCTGGTAGCACTTGCCCCATTTTGCAAGCTCTGTGTGGGTTAAAAACCGGTCCCTGTGCTGAAGGTCTGAGAAAAGCCAAGAAGAGGAAGGAGAAAGAAAGGTGATGCCAAGGAGATGCTGTCTGGGGCTGCAGCCCAGGTGTCCTGAGTCAGCTCCTTGCTCTCTGGGCTGTGCCACTTCGTCAGGATTTTTCTGTGCCGTACATGGATAACCTCGTGGAGCAGCACAGTCACAGGGGTCACTTTGGTGTCTGCCCACCTGCAGATTTCAAAGACCTTAAAATGTTTAATTCAGTTTATCATGGTTAGTGTTCTCCTAGAAACAGCCTCAGAAGAGCAAGGTCTCCCCAGGCTGTCCCTGTCCCCAGTGGCAGCCAGCACCACCGTGTTGGAGGATGTCACAAGGACCCATTGGCTATTCTTCCCCTAATTCACTGGCAGGCTGTAGATACAGCAATCAACAGGAGGTGGGTTCCCATCAGCTGTCTTCTTCGCCCAACTCATCCCCTTGTGTCTGATGGATGGAGATAGGACTGGAGCAGGGGTCCCAGTCTGCTGAGTTGTCTCTGAAATGATGCTGGGGCAGGTCTGTGACTTGGAGCCATTTCCTGATGGTTTTACGTGTGTAAAATCAAGTTTCTCCCCACCCGCCTCCCACAGTGCAAAGCCCAGTTAGTGCCCTCTGAGCATCCCCCATGTGAAGTACTTTCAGTGGGTTTTGTGCTGTTTCTATTCAGTGTTTTTTGTGGGTGTTTAATCCATTAGATGTAAAAGCTGGCAGGAACTGAGGGATGTCCAGTGGTTTGGAAAGAGATAGACGGGGTTCAGGAGGAAAACGACTCACCGGGTGTGGTGAGAGCGCATGCGTGAAGCTCAGCGGGGGAGCTTTCGCGTTGCTCTGAAACAGCTGGCAAAGACCATGCGCTGCTCCATCAGCTTATTGACCATCTGAACACTGACAGTGGTGGGTATTACTGCTGGGGTGAGCTGCCAGTGCACCCGCAGCACAGCACGTAGCTGCCTCCAGCCTGGTGCCGTCTTACGGACAGGAGGTCACAAACGCTTCAGGAGACCAAGCAAGACATGCAGGAGGGGACCTGAGGGGAAGGAAACCTTGACAAGGAATGATGCTGGTTGTTGGAGATGGTGTTTTCCTTGCTGAGATGTCAGAAAGTCTTGCGAAAGACTTGTGGTTCCTCCCCACAAGAAGGACATTGAGGGGCTGGAGCAGGTCCAGAGAAGGGCAACGGAGCTGGGGAAGGGTCTGGAGCACAGGTCTGACGAGGAGCGGCTGAGGGAGCTGGGGGGGTTCAGGCTGGAGAAGAGGAGGCTGAGAGGAGACCTCATCACTCTCTACAGCTGCTGAAAGGAGGGGGCAGTGAGGGGGGTGCTGGGCTCTGCTCTAAAGGAACAAGTGATGGGACAAGAGGAAACGGCCTCAAGTTGCACCAGGGGAGGTTTAGGCTGGAGATTAGAAAAAATTTCTTCAAAGAAAGAGTGATGAGGCATTGGCACAGGCTGCCCAGGGCAGTGGTGGAGTCACCATCCCTGGAGGGGGTCAAGAAACGTGTCGATGTGGTGCTTGGGGACATGGGTTAGTGGGTTGGGTGGGGTTGGGTTGGACTTGATGATCCTTGAGGTCTTTACCAACCTTAATGCTTCTATGATTCTGTGATTCTATGAAACCAGCAAAGTGCTGTTAGTACCTTTTGGCATTTGAGGAGAGACGGACACAGAGGCTCATTCACCGTGGGCTGATCTGCCAGCAGCTCCTGGCAGAGCCCCAGCCTTTGTTCTCGCTTAGGACTCTGGCCATCTGCACAGGGAACAATCCTTGAGCTAAAAATAATCTCTTGGCTTCTGGGAACTCCACAGAGTGGCTGAGATTTGAAATTTCTCTTTGGGGTTTTGGTTGGAAACCCCAAAGATAAAGGGCATGGCTTTCACCTGCTGTGAAACACGTTTGGGTTTGTGAGGAGCCCGGCCCTTCATGGGCTGTTTGACAGGACGGCCCCCACCTCCCTCCCTGCGCCCCCCCCAGCCCTCAGCCCTCACCTCTGGGCTGTGACGAGAAGCAAGGTACGGTAATTGCTGTCAGGTGATGCCTCAAACATTTCAGCAGTAAGGTTATGGCATCTTTTCTCATCCTAGTGCGTATTTCTTGATGGAGATGGTGGGCTGGGGATGTTCTAGCCAGTTCAAATGCTTGACAGTTCCCACATGCTGAGCCTCCTTTTGCACACCCACGTGCCCTGCTCTGCTTTTTCTTTTGTACAGCGTCAATTAAATACCAGGGGAAAATGAGGTTTGTATATGCTGGTGAAATAAGTGCCATATGACATCAATTAGGGGTCTTGTACCATAAGTCTTCAGAATTAAAATAACAGTCATTAATAATGCATGAAGAGTGTAGGAAAGGGAGCAGAGATAGACAGTAAATGTGTGGGATTAGCCTTGTGACTGCTGAGTTGTTACGACTATTTTTTTTTTTATCTCTTTTCTGCACTTTTCCATCTCAAAGGAATTCATGTGCCTTGTCGATCATCATCCATTTTGCCAGGTGAGACAACTTGAAGCTTTCTCTGCTGACTGCCGTGGAGAATGTGTTTTCACTTGTTTCTGTCTCGTTTCTCTTCTCTCAGAACAGCTCCTTGTTTCCCGTAACGCAGGCAGTGCTGTGGCACTTTCTGTGCACAGGGAGTGTAGCCAGGGAGGGCTCCGCACTGAGACCGTCACGAGGTGGTTGGGTTAAACGTGCACAAAGCCTCGTGCAGAACAGCCAGGTTCTTCTTGGAAGACTTGGGTGCCTCACTGTAAGAGCTTGTCTCCTCCTTGGAGCTAGCATTAGGCATAGACCTTCACCTGGAAACCTCGTGCTTTTTGGTTAGGTTGCTTTCTGAATAACACACATCTTATTTATAAGTTAGGTTGGGATCAAGACGGTGTCCTGTTCAGTGTTTCCAATGCTTAGGTCCTCTTTCAGCAAAAGGTATGTGAAGTCTTAACGCTTCCAGATTTTGAAGGGGATTTATGTCACACGGTGACCAGTTATAACAAAGACCTGTGCCGAGAGCCCGCCGTCCTCTTGGATCATCTGAATTACCGTTTGCTGGATCTTACAGTGCCCTTGTCCCTGTGACTTGGCATTTTCTTCTCATCAAAAAGATACTTTAGTTATCCGTTCTCTTTAAATCTCCTGGGGAAGCAGATTTCACAAATTTTAGATCTTTCCTAAAGTTTCTTTCTTACCAGGCAAGGATATGTTTGAAATCAGAGCAGCTAAATCAAAGCTGGGATTGCAGTCCAGGCTGTGATCCCAGCCCCGTGAGCATGATGCTGTCCCAGGAGGGCAAGATTTCATCCAGGTCTGTGGCTCGCAGATGTCTTGTTGACAGCAACATAATAAGCACTTGAATTTGCAAAGTGAAAGTGATTTAACCTGCTAGTAATTTACCCTGAGCTTTTTAAGTCTTCCTTTCTGGGCTGTATTTATTTATTTAATTTTAATAAAAATGTGTTCATGCTCAAATAAAAGGCAAGTATCCATTTATCCCTGCTGCATGATTTGATTTAATTTGCCTTCCTATGGAGAGAATTTGCCTTCCTGATTCTGTTTTATTTTTTTTTTTTTTTCCAACAGAAAACTGTCTTTTTGACTGAAGAGATCAAATGTATTTGGGTTACCTTGAGGGTAACCCTCAAGCTTAGACTAGATGTCCTCATGTGTGTGAGGATGTCTACGGAAAGCTAATTGCTAACTTGTGTAAAATGGCATCCAGGGAAAACCAGCTGGTTCCCGGTGATGCTGGGAGCTGTTGGCTGCAGGGCTGTTCCTGACATCCTCTCACTGGTGAATGTCATTGTTTTATCTGTGGGAAACCATCCTCTTGCTGGGCAGCAGGAGCTGTGGTCTGTCTTTAACCTCCTCCACAGGTGAGGAGTATTTGGGAAATACTTTTTCCTTTTTTTTTGTGGGTAAAGAACTCAAAAATATGGATGACATATTTTTAGGAATCAGCAACATGGTACTGATCATCAAATCCATTCTTGTTTTGCTTGACCAACTACATTTTTCTTATCATAGAATCCCAGAATGGTTTGGGTTGGAAGGGACCTTTAAGATCAGCTAGTCCAATGCCCTGCCATGGGCAGGGACACCTCCCACTAGCCCAGGTTGCCCAAAGCCTCATCCAGCCTGGCCTTGAACCCCTCCAGGGATGGGGCATCCACAGCTTCTCTGGGCACCCTGGGCCACTGCCTCACCCCCCGCACAGGAAAACATTTCTTCCTCACATCTCATCTCCATCTCCCCTCTTGCAGCTTCAAACCGTTCCCCCTCGTCCTGTCCCTGCACCCCCTGATCCAGAGCCCCCCCAGCTCTCCTGTAGCCCCCTTTCAGCACTGGAAGGTGCTGGAAGGTCTCCCCGGAGCCTTCTCTTCTCCAGGCTGCACACCCCCAACTCTCTCAGCCTGTCCTCGCACGGGAGCTGCTCCAGCCTCGGACCATCTCCGGGGCTCCTCTGGCCCCGCTCCAGCAGCTCCGTGTCTGTCCTGTGCTGAGGACCCCAGAGCTGGGGGCAGCACCCCAGGGGGGGTCTCAGCAGAACGGAGCAGAGGGGGACAATCCCCTCCCTCGCCCTGCTGCTCACGCTGCTGGGGATGTCCCCAGGACACGGGTGGCAGTTATGCTATGAGAAGGTTTGCTGGTGTCTGTTACAAAAAGCCAGAAGGGAAGAAAGTCCACTTCTGTTGACAGAGATCAATGCTGAGTTACTCTGCTGAGGTGTTTTGTTCACCTGGCTCAGAAAATGATCTCATCTCATGTCCCCATTGTTACCTGGATTTGCTTTGCTTTTTAACTGGGAGCTGAGAAGCGCTCGTTCCTCCGTCTGCCGGAGCCAAGTGCAGGCAGGGCGGGATGGCGAGGGCTGTAGGAGCGTTGCTGTGCGCCCCGGGCATGTGCTGCAGCCCAACTCCATGTGGCTTAAACCACTGTGGGATTGAGGTGGTTCACTGATCTATGGGCGAGATGTGAACAACCAGCCGCCAGTGAAGCATCAGGGTCGTTATCCACACAGCAGGTAAACGCCGGTGCTGGACACTTAGAAAATGTTGACGAGCACCCACTCACAGAAGATTTTCGCGGGGTGTGTTAGGAAGCATCAGATAACCGTTTACATGCTGCTCCCCGGGGTGAGGCTTTCGACATCAGGCACTGAGCTGGTCCAGGGGAGTCCTTGGGGCCAGTCCAGCCTCACGTGTACTGTCAGAGGAGGCGGGGGGAGAAGCTCTCTGCTTTCCTGGTGATAGAAAGAAAAGTCCTGGAAATAGCGGCAGGGGGACAGGTTGGCTGTCTGGTGGGTGAGGGAAGGAAGAGTCTATTCTTCCCTTTTTTTTTCAGGAAAATTTCCTGTCTAGGAGAGGGGTTTGAAGCATGGGGTTTGCATCCTCGCAGGAGAGCCTGGGCCTGGGCTGATGCTTGGGGCTGTGCACGGCTCTGGGAGAGCTGGTCTGCGCGGGGATGGTGGCTCGCTCGGGAGCTGTGGATGCTGCGTTGCTGAACAGAGGGAAAAACCCCCTGATGCCTGCCTGCTCCTGCCAGGCCCTTCCCCAGGCGGTGGGACCGGAGCCACGCTTCTGGCTGCGTGATCCCTGCCGCAGGGTGTGTGCCAGGCTGGTCCTGTCCTCGCTGAGCCCATGGCATGGCAGCAAGCACAGCCAGACCCCGAGCCCTGCCGAGGAGCTGGCCTCTGCCCTGCGGCACGCGGGTGCCTCTCTGGTGTCTGCGGAGGAGGACAGCCCAGAGGAAGACAGTGCCCAAGGTCGGCTTTTCAGAATGACTGCTAATTTCATGTTTTCAGTCTATCAAGGAGTGGGTTCCCTGCAATGATAGCTCACAGCATCCAGACATCTCCCAGCTGCCTGTGTGCTAGTTGCTGCCCTGGGGGGCTGGGAGATGCATGTTCAGAGGAGGACGGGCTCAGCGAGGACAGGACCAGCCTGGCACACACCCTGCGGCAGGGATCACGCAGCCAGAAGCGTGGCTCCGGTCCCACTGCCTGGGGAAGGGGCCGGCAGGAGCAGGCAGGCATCGGGAGGTTATTCCCTCTGTTCAGCAACGCAGAATCCATGTCTCCTGAGTGAGCCACCGTCCACGTACATCCCTCTGTGTACAGAGCTCCTCGCTCGCTGCAGGCGCAGCTGAAAGCCTGGGGACACGGGCAGTTTCTGCAGAGGGTTGTGGAAGCCAGTGACTCTGTCTGTGCTCTCCCCGCAGGCACAGCAGCCTTGAAGGGGATGAGCCTCCTCCTGTGCCCAAGCCTGTCCCTGCCTTGGGTTGAATTTGAGCCGGGAGCACTGGGGATACAAGTAGGTGCCCCTGCGCTTTCCCTGCTCTGGCAAAAGCATGGCTCTGGGTGCTCTAAACTTTCAGGTGACATGAGGATGCTCCCTGCCCTGCTGCCTGGGGCTGCCGGCTGTCCCCAGAGACCACCCCTCCTGCTCCCTGTCCTTTTCCCACCCTCTACCATTCTCTGCCTGGCTCCTAGGAAGCCTTCAAATAAATTCTGGAATTTTAAAAGGCCATTTTCTCTTCCAGCCTACATGTCAGCACTAATCTGCGGACAAACAGCCACATTTATAAGAAGAAAATAAAGTCTCAGCTCCCACTCAGTGGCATAATGCAAGGGGCCGTTCCCGGCGTGCTGGGGATGCTGCAGGATTCTTCGCTGGACAAAGAGGGAATTGATGAACTAGGTCATGGCAGGAGGAGATGGTACGTGGGAAAAGCACTGAACAGAGAGGCCTCTGAAAAGGAAACCATTCCCTGTGGAAGAGGCAGCCCCAGGCAGCCTGCCTGGCCCGAGGGGACCTGTCACAGCTGTGCTCAGGTCACCCTGCAGGCAGGAGGGGCTCCCGGGTAGCTGGGATCAGGACACCTGTGGATGTGCTGCTCTGCCAAGGAAAGTCTCCTCTTCCTTTTTCCGTAGTTACTGAAGGGTGCTGAAGGAGAGGGAGAGCCTTTCAGAGCCTGCTGCGTAAGCATGTCTTTGGTGGCTACAGCAGCGGTTGGGATGCTGAGCGTGACCTTGGGAAACAAAAGCCCTTTGGTGCACCCTGCCACCAGCTTGTGCTGGTGCCTTCTCTGCCGCACCCCTGCCCCACGCCCTGCCAAAGCTGGGCTGTTTCGCATAGCAGAGAGAGCGATAGATCCTTGCAGAGTCTGGATGAATTGTCCCTGTGGGAAGGTAATGCCTTCAGTGACAGACAGAGCGGGATAGCTTTATCAGCTCTGGGTGTGATTGATGTGAGCCCTGTCCCCCGCTTCTGCACAAGCTGCTTCTTCCCTTGTGCCGGTGCACAGCGCCTGGGTGCAGGCTGGATGGGAGGAGGCCCGGCACAGCTACAGACTGTAGGTGGGGCTGGCTGGCAGGAGCAGTGACTGTCCTAAGGCAGAAACCTCCAGGCAGATCCCTGCAGCTGCATCCCTTCGTGGGATGTTCCTTGGTTGCCTGTCCTTTGGTCGGAGCAGGGGTGAAGCTGTGGCCCTGTAACCTCCCTCTTTCATGTGCTAAGTGCTCTCCCCTGATCGTGCTCGTGAGCAGTTCTGGGGCTTTGGCCCTGCAGGTGTTTGCCATGCCATCAGGTAGGAGCCCACGTGTCACGCTGATTTTGCTGGGACTGGATTCCTGCAGCCTGTGTGGGACTGTCCTGTGGTGGTGGCTTTGGGCTCTGGCTGCATTCAGAAGCTTATGCTGCTGTTCCCCTGTGTTGCAGCTCCCCGAATGTCAGTCTGGAGCTTCCCTGCTGTTTGCATCCCTGCCCTGCTCGGTGCTGTCTGCCTGCCTTCCCCATGTCCCAGCCTTCAGCTCTTCCTGAATTCCTGCCCTGCTTAGCTCTGCCACCACATCTTTCTGTCCCCATTTGGCAGCTCTCTCTTTGGAACTTAGTTGAGCTGTGGGTGATGAGGTGGCTGGTGCAAATATTTCATGCGCATCTCACTGCAGATTTTGCCTCGCCCTGTAGAAGCAAAATAGCCGTGAAATAATCCACAGGATCAAGGGGTGCTGATACAGCTCCTTATTTGGTGCAAGACCTAGGACAAAAACTTAGGGAGCGCAGAGCTTACCGTGGCTTCAGCTGGAAGCATTGAAGAATTGCCTTTGCTGACCGTTGTCTCATCTGGCAAAGCAGCTTGCTGGGTCTGGAGGAATCTGAGCACATGCTGTGAGTGGAAGGTGCTCAGACAGCTTTGTAGCGTACCAACAGCTGCTTACAGTTATCCAGAAGCAGATGCCTCATTTGCCTCGCTCAGGGTGTCAGAAGCCCATTTTCCACTGGATTTGCTTCCCCGCATTTTTGGAAGTAACTAGAAGCAAGTGATGTGGGCGAAGGGGACAGGTGGGCTACGGGTTTGGAGGAGTGTGAGCCTGGTTCTATAAAGGGAAGAAAAGGGAACAGAGGGAGGGGACTGGAGAGGGAAGTGTGAGAATCAGAGCACTGGAAAAGGAAAACACGTTAGCAGAGGCACTTGTGGCTTGGAGTCAAATTTGGGATACGCAGACAGGAGGAGGGCTGCTGGGGCATTTCCTCGTGCTGTGATTCTTTAGGATTTAGAATGGACTGGAGGCACCTGCCAAGTGAGGATGCTTTCAAGACTGAGGGTTTCCTGCTAGCACGCTCAAGGCATGACCCTCTGCTGTAGTAGCTAAACCCTGTCTAGGGCTCTGGGGGGATGGCTGTGGCATTAGTACATGGCGCGTGACCTGTGCTGAAAGCCCAATTCAGACTCGGGGGCTTTTAACCCAACATAAGCTGTCTGAGCAAGACCAAGTCCCCGTGTCTTTTCCTGGGCTGCACCATCATGTGTTAAAGGTGATGCATCATATCTATCGCAAACCTCTAGAAGGTGTAAGTGAATATATGCTAATTTGACATCTTTAAGTCCTAGTCCAAAGAAGTCTGGATGTAACCTGCATAAGTCAGGCCCAAGCCCAGGGTGACTTATCCAGGGAACTGAGTGCTGCCCAGCGCAATACGTGCTGCAGGGTGTGTCAGCCCCGTGCCTTGTCTCCTCTCCCTCTGTTCCTGAGGCTTTGTCCAGTCCTGGTCTCTAGTGCAGGTGTCTGTCTGATGTCCAAATGCTGCTGTTGGCTCACTGTGAATACACTGTGTTCTAGCTGCTGCCCCCATGATGTGTGAGGCAGGGCTGATCGCCCCAGAGCCCTCTGGCCCCATGCAGTACTATGGTGAGTCGTCCGACACCTACTACCACGTGGACCACTGGCAGAGGCTGCGCACGGCTGTCAGGAAGCTGGAGTTCTGGGAAAACTTCAACGCCGAGCTGATAGGCAGCGGCTTCTTCTCCAAGGTCTACAAGGTAAACTGACATGCAGGCAGCCCGTGACCCCTGTGTGAGAGCAGCGGAGCAGCTGCTGAGGCTGTGGAGACGGTGCCTCACCTGAGGAACCTGTCCTCGAGCTTATTTCGTCTTCATCCCTCCCAGCTCACCCTGGCAGGTTGGATGGGGGAAGGGAGGAAAGGACACCCCTGCTTCTGCAGACCCAGCACATTGCCTTTGATGCAACATCTCCCCTTCTATTGTGAAAAAGGAGACAGGAGGACTTGACCCATCAGTGTTCATTGACACTGTCATCTAGCCATACAACAGGCTTGTCAGGGAGGTGAATGGGGTATTGGATGAGATCAGGGGATATTTATGCTGCGCAGGCTTTGTTTTCAAAACTGTAGCAAAATATATAGTGAAAAAGAATGTAAAATTAAGCTGCTTATGTCCCCCAGAATATGTCACCCATACCCTATGGAGATGCCAGCGCTGTCACCTCTCTCCACCTGCTGCCCTGCATCATGGTGATGCTGGGGAAGAGCAGGGGACCTGGGGCAGGGTCAGGCTGGGACAGGCTGCTGGTCCGTCCACTTCTGCCTCTGCTGCCTTCATGCCAGGAGAGCCAGGACTCCCTGCAAGCCAGTGCATGATGCAGGCGGCATGTCACAAAAGCAAAACTGCTTTTCTCACTGGGGCTGTTGTGAGTCACTTGCTGCACCAAGCTCCATGGTGTGGGAGTTTGTTTAACCCTCTCTGAGCAAGCACAGGATCAGGGTGCTGCTAGCTTTGCTCTCCCTCCAGTGCTGCTCCTCAGCCTGGGAGTGCCACTGCTTATTTGTGGGGAGTGGATGGGATTTGGGCTCTTTCCCTTCAGCCCTCAGTGATCACTGCTCCGTGAACAGCAAAGTGAAAGAAGGTGCTGAGTGAGACTCAGCCTTCATCTCTGAGAGCGGGTGCTATGTTGCTTTGCAGTGTGTCTGGGTTTGCCCACCTTATCTCTCCTCCCAGCAACCCTCCAGAACGTGGTTGCTGACACTGGGCTTTGTAGTTGGGATGTGACACAGACCCAGTGGACTCTTTAGCATTGCTGTTGGCTCCTTAGCTTGACCAGCCCTGCAATAAACATCATGACTGCACATTTCTCCTGGGCCAGCATAAGACGCTTCTGCCAGAGGAGTACTCTGACATCTTCTGGGTGAGATCCCTGGCTGGTGTAAGCATGTGTGGCCAGCTGGAACTAATGGAGCCAGGCTGGCAGGATCTGGCCATGGAACTGCAAGAAGTACCCAAGTCGCATAGATAAACGCATGTTGCTTTCTCAAGGCTCTGTCTCCTCCTCTGCTGCATCTGGGCTTGGTGCTGTGATAAAGCCTTTGGGTGAAGTTCAGGTCCAGGGACAGTGCGCTGAAGCTGTTCAGGGAGAATCTCCAGCCAAGGGTCTATGGCAGCTCTTTGCAGACTGAAGCAATACATGACAAATACTTCTCCCCACCACAGTCTCCCTCTAGTAATTGCTTTCCCCACCTACACAGCGTGCTGTTGCCATTGCTTTCTCTTTCCTTTATCGAGCAGATTTTCATAGTAACAGTTGCTGTTTCCTTCGTGCGTGACATTTTCCTCCTGCCCTGGCAGTGAATGAGATTCCAACAGTAGGCAGGATGGAGACATGGATCTTGAATGAAAGTGAAATAACTTCTTGAAGCAGAAGCAGAAAAAGAAGTGTAAAACAAATAAAGTTTGAACGAAATGCTGTGGGGCAAATAGTCAAAAGGCAGCAGAGGAGGACTTGGGACAATGACAGCCCTTTGTGGAGACTTGACATTTGTCTGGGGACTTGAGTGCAACCATGACGATGTGCTCTGATGGCTTGCGTTCCTCCTGAGCCAGACAGTCCCCTGTGGACTCGTAGCCCATAACAGAAGCACTCCTGCTGCGAAGCATCGCTGGCAATGGTCCTTTGAAGCTCTTTGCCAACAGATGCTGTCTTCCAAAGTGGTCCTGCAGCAAGGACATAGACTCTCCAAAGTGCTGGCACTGCCTGTGCTGGCTGCCTACAGCTTTTGCCTTTGTCCCTCAGTTAAGCCCATTCTCAGGAGCTATTATATGTGGATTGTCTGAGGAAGGAGGATTCACTTGGTTTGACTTGGTGACTCAGACTCAAGAGGTCTGGGCATGGCCTTCTGCTCTGTCAGTTATGTGCTGCATGACCTGGGCACAAGATGCTTTCTCTCTTTTTCCGCCTTAGTTTTCTGATGTGCACTAAGGAGCTATTCAAGTATGAGTTTCTCTCAGGGAAAGGATAAAGGTTCTTTCATTGGCAGCTCTCCGTCATAGGGACCTGAGGTGCTCAAAAGCAGGACAGAAAGGCAATGTGACTTCTTTTTTTTGAGGCTAGTTTAAGGCATTGCCCAAAGGGAGCCTCTGAGCAACCTCTTCTTCTGTTGTCCCTCGAAACGCTTCATCCGTGTTAGGAAGCACAGTCCCGCTCCCTGTCTTTCTGCAACTTCCCAGTGCCAGAGTTTCACCTTTATTTCTCCACTCAGGGCTGACACCAGATCTTTACCCTTCATCACTTGTTAGCATGAAACGAGAACACCTTGGAGGCCCCTCTGCACTTGTTTTCACATTGATCCAGGACAAAACCCAGCACTTGGCATGATTCAGAGCAGTCCGAGGGCTGCTCCAGATTGGCCAAAGTCTTAGGGCCTGTGGACTTGGAAGAGGCCTTCTGAGCCCGTTACCTTTGCCCATCCCTCCCACTACTTTTTGTGGGGAGTGGGTCTACCCTTGCTTTTCAGTCATTTCTTCTTCAGAGCAGGCTGACTTTGCATTGCCCTGTGCACCCGAACCCCGCCGGCGCTCCCCGGCTCCACCAGCCCGGGCAGCGTGTGTGACTCTGCTGGTACCCAGCGGGGACATGCAGCCTCGCCTGGGAGCTCACCGTGGCTCAGGTCTCCAGCAGAGTTTCTGCAGAGCTCACAGCTCTCTCTCAAACTCAGTTAACTCTTCTGACAGTTTTTCTGCTCTTCCAGATTTCAGCTGCTCCCTGTGCTGTGTCCTGGGCACAAGGGCACTCGTAGTCTTTGGGGAAAAACAATTGATAACATCTCTTGTATTTACACCTGTGCAACTGCAGTTAATAATCAGTTCCATCTGATTGTTGAGCCACAGTCTGTGGTTATGAATTCCCATCAGGTGAGGCTCTCAGAGCCCTGGCTTCCTTATGACCTGCTTGAGTAGAGCGACAGAGTTACTCCAGCGACAGCATTGACTATCAGGTTGCGTTCCTTCAGAGAGGAAGCAGCAGTTCATGTTACTCCCAAGACAGTTTGTTTTGTGACCCTGGTTATAATGAACCTTGCTCTCCTTCCAGCCCAGCTAGGTCTTGCATGCAGCTCTTTGTTCTCCTCACCTGAGCTAGTAATGTTATCTGTAAAGTGACCGTCACAGAGAGTAAGGGGTGGCAGCTTGGGACTCGGAGTGCTGCTCTTAAGCCAGCTCATGCAGTGTCTAAACTGTTTTTTTCCCCTAAAACAAACAAACAAAACCCCACAAACACAGTGGCTGGATTCTCTCCTAGCCCTGGCGGAGCTGTTGGGACATCAGTGTGGGCCACACCTGATACATGAGTCTCCTTAAAACAGGTGTTAATTGAGGGTGGAAATGTTAAAGCATCACGATGCTCTGTGATGTGGTCTGGAAACCGCTGTTTGGATTGTCAGCCCAGATAACATGAGCTGCAGTGCAGGGGCCCTGCATGGTCCTTTTGGAGCAGAGCTAGGGCATCCCTGCATGTCCTGCAGCCTGCATGAAACCCCTCCGTTCAGTACTGCCCAACCCTGGTGTCTCCACAAGGGGCAGTGAATTTCCTCCTAAAAATGCCTGCTCAGCTGGTTCAGTGTTGTAAGGCTGGGGAAGAGCATTTTGTTTTCTGTGCTTTAGCTACCAGTATACCTGCCCGGGGGAAGCCCGAGGAGTGAAATGTCTGGTGGTGGTCCATAGCAGAGCTGAAGGTTAGCATGTGGCTGGGAAGCAGACACGGGACCTGCATTGTGGGGTGTCGGGGAGAGATGAGCTGGCTCAGTGCTTTCGTTGTTGTGTCTGCCTGGCAGAGCCTGGGTGGAGGGGGGCTAGCCATGGGCAAGAGGAGTGTGGCCAGCAGCTTTGTGCTGTGATCAGACCCAGGCAGGAAAGAGGGATGGAGATGTGGAATAGGCTGTGGTTGGGAAGGGACATTGAATTCAAGGCACTTAAGGGGTGAAGGTCAGCCCTGCAGTAAGTCAGAAACTGCTCCAGCCCAAGGAACCTGCGAAATTTGGCAGAGAAACAGTGTTGTGATATGTTGGGCCAGGAGGGATCTAGATGTCCCCAGCCACCCAAGGAGGCATCACTGGAGTGGAGCTTATGTGGAAGGGACAGCACCTTGTGCATGTGCAAAGGGCTGTACAAAGCCCTGGGCAGCCAGGAAATGCGATTCAGGCCTTTGGTTGGGAGGAGATTGCTGCTGTTGGAGAGTAGTGTAGGGGAGAGGGACCTGGGGGTCCTGGTGGCCAGCAGGATGACCATGAGCCAGCACTGTGCCCTCGTGGCCAAGAAGGCCAATGGCATCCTGGGGTGTATCAGAAGGGGGGTGGTCAGTAGGTCAAGAGAGGTTCTCCTCCCCCT
>VZTO01005370.1:1402-13065 GCA_013400615.1 Syrrhaptes paradoxus | reverse complement strand
GGTGTTCCTGCTCCGGCAGGGGGATTGGACTGGATGATCTTTTGAGGTCCCTTCCAATCCCTAACATTCTGTGATTCTGTGATTCTGTGTCCAAAGGGGCTGGCAGACCTCTGGAAGCTAACAGATGTTCTGCTCCAACCTTGTCTCCAGGTGACCCAGGCTGCTGCTGGTAAAGTGATGGTGGTGAAGATCTACAAGAATGACGTGGACCAAGAGGTGATTGTGCGTGAGATCAGCCTGCTGCAGAAGCTGTCCCACCCCAACATCGTCAGGTGGGCACATCCTTCAGCCATGAGCAGTGGACACTGGCAGGGGCTGGAGTTGGGTTGGTGTCTCTAAGGCAGTTCTGCAATGAGGGATTGCGCTGATTTCTTTTTTGACTTTTTTGATTTTTTTTGGTGTGTTCTTCTGCTTAGGTACCTTGGGATATGCGTGAAGGATGACAAGCTGTACCCCATTCTGGAGGTAAAGGTTTCTTGCTTGTAAGTGTGGTGTGAGCAGGCAAGGACCCTGTGGTTCTTTGGCAGGGAGGATGGCAGATACCCCATAATGCATATCTGTGCCTCTGACCCCTGCGCCTGTGAATGGCTCTGGACTAGTGAGACTACCCCAGAGGGCCTTCTGGTCCTTTCTGCCCTGCAGCTGGTCACAGCTGGAGTGGGGCGCAGTCACTGCAGGGCCATGAGATTCAGGCAGGAGAGCCGAAAAATGTTTCAGGTTGGGTTGGTGCCACAAAAGGGCCAGAATGGACCAGCTGATGGGGAGAAGAGGAGCCAGGGATGGAGGGCAGGAGCAGAAAGTGAAGCAGACAGAGAGCTGCGGGACCTCCAGGGTGGCTCTGGAATGGTGGTGTGATCTAATGGAAAAGCTTGGGCTGGTACTGGGGAGGTCTTACCCTGTTCCTACACTGTCAGTGGCAGAAGGTGTTGACTGAGCTGTTGCCAGGCTTTTTGCCTCTACTTCGCTGGCTGTGAGTGAGGACCACAGCTGGCTTATACAGCTGTCCCTGCAGTGGGGCAGAGCCCAGAGGCGGACAGTGGCTTGTGCCAGGAGGGGTATTTGCATTCCCAGCGCCATCCCAACGAAGGGGCTCCTGGGTTGGCAATGGAGGGTTCAGCACCTGGGAAGCTGCCGGGGAGCCTGTGGCCAGCTGCACAGCCACTGGCTTTTTGTCTTTGTTCATAGTACGTGAATGGGGGTTGCCTGGAGGAGCTCCTGGCCAGCAAAGACATTGCTTTGACGTGGAAGGAAAAAGTGGACTTAGCTTCTAACATCACCAGAGGCATGATCTACCTGCACTCCAAGAACATCTACCACCGAGATCTCAATTCCAAGGTACACAGCTGGAAAGGGGATGTTACCCCTGGACTGCTGAAGGTGACTGTGTTAGGGGACTGTAACCAGGGGGCCTCAGGCCTCATGCTGGTCCTCTGCTCCATGCTAATCCC
This sequence comes from Syrrhaptes paradoxus, assembly GCA_013400615.1. Classification (NCBI taxonomy): domain Eukaryota; kingdom Metazoa; phylum Chordata; class Aves; order Pterocliformes; family Pteroclidae; genus Syrrhaptes; species Syrrhaptes paradoxus. The sequence goes on along the minus strand of VZTO01005370.1, from coordinate 11,617 downwards.
TCTGCAGGCAAGGAAGCTTTCTTGATAAAACCTGTCATTACATTGCATTCATCGCTTGCCAAGTAGGAGACCCAGACATAGATAAAATAAAATTGCTCCCATTGCTGTTGCTGTTGGAAAAGAAACCAAATGGAAATATGTGCAGGATTGCACATAGTTTTCTTTGCCTGTGGTTGCAGGAGAAGCTCTGCCAGATTTAGAGATTTCCTTTCCTGCTCACTACAAGGAGGAAGCTGTTGCTGACAGGAGCTGGGCACAGGCTCTGGGAGCAAGTGCTGTGTGAGATGATCCCTCCCTATGTCCAGAGCACCAACAGAGCTCACAAGATGTGTGTCTCCTCCCTCAAGTGCAGGGAAGTTGTTCTTCCTTGATCCAGAGGGCCCAGGTCACCAGTTTTAGGATGGTCACCTCCATGTGTTTCACACCCTGCCAGCATGCCAGCTGTGAAGACTGGCATCTGGAGACAGGCTTTGGGTGTAATGCAAAGGCACATCGTGTTCCTGGTGTACTGGCCCTCTGTCTGGGAGGCTGCTTTCCTCTGTGTGGGCTCATGCTGCTTGATAGAGGCAGGAACAGCACTGGGGCTTTGCCATTCTCAGGTTTGTCCATGAGGAGAGGCTTTGACGTGGGTCTTCCTCTGCCACTGGTATGGCAGTAGGAACATGGTGGGGCAGTGCCTTGTTGATCTCTCTTGGGCAAAACTATCCAAACCTCAGGTGGATCTGCAGTGGGTCCGTGATATCCCAGGGAATGTGAGCTGAGGGGTTGGCCACCAGCCTGGACCATGTCTGTGCCAGTTGACGCTAGAGGCTGGCTTGGTGATTCATGGAAATGGAGCCTGCAAGTCCTTGAAGTTGACGCTGGATGGTGGTGTATCTCTTACAAGCTATTTCTGTTGGTGCTCTGTGAGCTTTTTAAGAGAAACTTGAAATATTGATGAAGGTTGGCAGTGGGGAAGCCAGTCAAGCATTACAGTCTTGAGAGACATCAGCACATGAATGAAACTCACCTTTGTACTCTCAGGCTGTTTACTTGGCTCAGTTACTCACCATGAAATTGCAAACACCAGGCAAGGACAAGGCTAAGAGCCTGGTGTGCTCTGACCACAGGTTTCTTGGCCAGTGTGCTCTGAAGTCAGGTGAGATGTAGTTTCCTATTTGGTGGGGACTGATGAGGTCAGGAGCTTTCCAGATCTGCCTGTGGGAAGTTGGTGCACGCTGCAGGTCCATGCCTGTCCCTTCTGTCTTGCTGCGGTGGTTCAACCGTGAAAGAGGTTCATCCTTCACCAGGGAAACCTAGGAAACCTGCAGTGATGATGGCTGAAGATACGGGAGAGAAGTGTGTATGTGCTCACTTGAAATCCAGTCATGGTGAGAGCCATCTGGAGAAGACGCCTGTTGTTTTTGCTAGTTCCCTGAGCAGGTGCAGAGGAGGAAATGCTGGGGAACTGAACAGGCTGAAACCACTGGGATTTTGAGAAACCTTAAGATAATTTTATAGCAATTCCTCCAGAAAGCCACATTAGGGATGTGTAGGGCAGTGAGAAGGGCTGTGGCTGTGATCCTGCCTGCCTTCAGCTGAACAGTGAACAGGGTCAGCACGCACATTTCGAGGTCTCTTTAAGATAGAAGGATGTGGATCATTATGTCTGTTGAACAGCTTCTTCACAGGACTTTTCCTGGCTTGAGATGTGGTTGGCCCTTCCCTCCATGCGCGCTGCCCGGATGCAGGTCTCTGGCAAGGGGAGGCTGAGGGCCAGCGCGGTGCTGCTCGGTGAAGTGTCCAGGCCCTTCCTCGCCCCGCATCTCATGCCACGGCCCATGGGCTCCTTTCAGAACTGCCTCATTCGAGTGACGCCGCGAGGCCGCGAGGCGCTGGTGACTGACTTCGGGCTGGCCAGGGAGGTGGTGGAGCTGCCTGTGAAGGAAGCAGAGAGGAAGCTGTCTCTGGTGGGCTCTGCTTTCTGGATGGCTCCTGAGATGCTGCGGGGAGAGCCCTATGACCGGAAGGTATGGCACTGCTTCCCAGCTCCTTGTTCATCCCGAGAGCTCCCGAGACAGTGTGGGGTCTCCTCTGCTTGCTGGTGACGTGTCCCTATAGCAGAAAAGCCCTTTCCTCCTTCCCTGGGAAACGGTGCCCTGCTGCCTGGACCTTTGCTCAGTAATGCTTGGCTTAGCAGCTTGGAAGTTCCTTATGTGGTCTTGTTAAGTCAAACTTTCAGGGGAATGGATTACTGCTGTGGACAAACACAATGAAGCCTCCCCGAGGAAGATGCTTGATGAGTTACAGCCCGATGAGCCTGTTGCAGGACCTGTGGGGGGTGCCAGGTAGAATCATGTAATTGTTTAGGTTGGGGAAGACCTTTAAAATCATCAAATCCAATGGTTAACCTAGCACTGCCAAGTCCCCCACTAAGCCATGCCCCTAAGTACCGCATCTACACGTCTTTTAAATACCTCCAGGGATGGTGACTCAACCATTTCCTTGGGCAGCCTGGTCCAATGCTTGACAAGCCTTTTGGTGGAGAAATCTTTCCTAATATCCAATCTGAACTTCCCTTGCACAACTTGAGGCTGCTTCCTCTAGTCTTATCAGTTGTTATTTGTGAGAAGAGACCAGCCGCCACCTCATGACAACCTCCTTTCAGGTAGTTGTAGAGGATGATGAGGTCTCCTTTCAGCCTGCTTTTCTTCAGGCTGGACAACCCAAGTTCCCTCAGCCAGTGATCATAAGACTTGTTCTCTGAACCCTCACCAGCTTTGTTACTCCTCTTTGGACACGTGCCAGCACCTCAATATCTTTCTTCCAATGAGGGGGCCCTGAACACAGTATTCGAGGTGCAGTCTCGCCAGTGCCAAGTAGGGGTGACAATAATTTCCCTGGTCCTGCTGGCTGCACCATTTCTGATACAAGCCAGGATGCTGTTGGCCTTCTTGGCCACCTGGGCACGCTGCTGGCTCGCATTCACCTGGCTGTCGACCAATGCTCCCAGGTCCTTTTCCCCCAGGCAGCTTTCCAGCCACTCTTCCCCAAGCCTGTAGCATTGCATGGGTTTGTTGTGACCCAGGTGCAGGACCTGGCACTGAGCCTTGTTGAACCTCATACAACTGGCCTTGGCCCATCGATTCAGGCTGAAAACATCCCTCTGTAGAGCCAAAGCACCAGACACATTGAACAAGAGCATGGGACCAGGCTTCTTGAACATGAGGCTGTACTCCAAGTGGGGCTGTGATGTTTCTGTGATGTTGTTGTTGGTACTCCTCTTCCTCATGCTTTGCTTCTGTGTATGCCCTGTCCCACCTCCTGCTCTCCCACCTCTTCTGCAGGTGGATGTGTTTTCCTTTGGCATTGTCCTCTGTGAAATCCTGGGCAGGATCCCAGCTGACCCTGAAGTGCTTCCCAGGACCCAGGTAATGATCTAGCAGTGTTTTCCCCGTGGTACCAGACTGTGTTTTCTCTCTGGACCAGACAGACCTGTGCACACGTGTATGTGTTCACACTCAGGTTTCTCTCTAGACATTTTTCCATGAGAAAATCCGATCTCAACATTTTCAGTGCACGAGTTCGGTACATGTGTAGTTTCAAAACTTCTGTTAGATCAACAATTTGAAATTAATTACTTCTGTTTAAAGACCTAAATTCCAAATACTTAATTTCTCTTTGGCTTTTCAGCTTCTCCATTGAAGTGGCAGGTTAAAAACAACTTTTATCACAAATGTTTATTTTCAAATACGTTGCAGTTAATACACAGTTCATGTGGAAACAGTGAGGTTCCCTGAAAACATGCCCTTTTTTGTTTCAGCATTTGCAGTATTTCCCTTCCAGAAAGTGGGAAGGGAAAGTTTATCCTGAACAGAGACGAAAAATCCATCGGGAAAACAGCAAACAGCTGCTTTCCAAGGAGCAATGCGAAGAACCTGCAGTGACAGAGATTATTCCATGTTTCTGTCAGACTGAACAGGAACTAACGCTCCATCTGTATTCACAAGATGAAGGAGAGTTACGTATCAGAGACTCCAAAATCTGGAGGGAGAAAGCTGTAGTTGTGGAAACAGCTGTCTGGACTCCTTTGACTTTTGGTTGGTGTTGGAAGACCAAAATATCTGAAGTTCCTGTCCTTGGCAGCCACTGCTCAGCACCAGGCGCTGGTTCCTCTGCTGGTTTTACCGTTGTGGCTCTTGCTGCCTTAGTCTGAGCTTTTCCAGGAGGACACATACAGCCCCACAGGGATAGCACAGAGCGAGCAGAAGGATGCTGCAGTCTCCCAGCTCTGCTGGTGGTTTATCTGTACAGTCCTGCCAGAGCTGATGTTGCCCCAGTACCTTGGCATAGCCATCAGTAAAGTAGCTGTGATGGAGACCCTGAAAGCTTTAAACCATGAGCATTTTGTGTTTTAACACCTTGAGAAGGATGAAGAGCTTCTAAAGGACTTTATAGCTTTTCCCCCTTCCTCACAGGATTACGGCTTGGATGTTGCTGCCTTCCAAGGGATGATCAGCGATTGCCCCAGGCGACTGATGGACCTTGCTGCTAGCTGCTGTCGGGTGAGATTCTTGCTAGGGTTTTTTTTTTTTTCTTTCGTTTTATTGGATTTGTATCACACTTGTATGACAGAGACTAAAATTGTTGCGAACCCCGGAGAGCTCGAACTTGCTGCTCTCAGTGCTAGCACACAGGGCTTTGCCACTTGAGCTGGGAGGTGATGAGATCTTTGGCCAGCAGTACGCTTTCAACCACTGTGTATTCCCCTAGGAGAAGTGTCTAGTTTGTGTATTTCAGCCTGAAACATCCCAAGGTCCTGCTTGTTCCCTTGCATGTTGACCCCAGAGTGGGAAGCAGGTTGGTGATGATGTCCAGTCCCTCCTTTTAAGCCAGGCTGCAGGCAGAGGCACCCAGCTAATCCTCTCGGGAGGGCATCACCTTGCTGTTACCAGCCCTCGTGTTACAGATACCATCAGAGCACAGCTCTCCAGCCTTTCTTGCTTTAACATGACAGGTAATGGTGAAAGCTGGGGGGCCTCCCTGTGCTGCCCAAAGCCTCAAGAGGCAAAGCAGAGAGAAAGCAAGGATTCAAGTTAGTCTCTGAAAGCAAGAGAAAAGCAAAGACAGTGATCAGGCAGAGAGCGGAAAAGCTGGGTGGTCATAATGCACTTAATTGCTAGGAGCTCCAGGCAGCAAATGGAAGTAAATCCTTGCATGGGTCCTGAGGATGTGTGAGTGACTTGTCCTGAATCAGAGGAGTGATCCATGTCAGCAGCTGCCTTAGACTGATGTGTGCTCAGATCTTGTATGTCTGATAGGCAGCTTCCTAATGTGAGTTGATATAATAACAGGCTTCGGACAGAAATGGCCCTTGGGGCCTGTTCTCTGCCCCTGTGTGATGTGCAGCTTTGGGGAGTTTCTGGTGCAGGTCCCGAGGCTGGCTTCGTGGGGTCACCACAAAGGGCAGCCCCAGGATGGCACGGTGGGGATGTGGGACGCGGGTGCCCCCATGCCTTGTCCCTCGCCTTGGGTACACCCCAGTGGCACTGGTAGGGCTGGGAGGGTCACAGCCCACTGAGGATGAGCTGAGGGAGACAAGACAGTTAGATCCTGATTGTCATGAAAAAGCTCAGGGAATGGTACGTGATACATCTCCCTCCTGATACCTACCTGCAGCCTTTCCCTGCACAACGCCTGCCCCTGCACTGCTTGGGTGGACTTTGGGATAAGCAGTTCCCACACACTGTCCAGGTCAGGATATGTCAGGCTGGTTTTCAGCGTCTCACTGCCTTTGCTTGAGCTGTGCCTTGCCGTGGGACCTGTCTGTGTCCTGCGGCTGCTCCTCTGCAGCAGCCTGGATCACCAAACGGAGATGCCAGAAGGCTCCACCGGCAGCTGTGTGACCCAGACCAGTGCTAACGATGGATGGATGCCATAGCCCAGCCTTGGAGGAATCAGCAGAGCTGCTGCAGAGCACCCACCCTCTGTCCAGGGTGTCCTCTTCAGCTTTCTTTTCTTGTTCCAGGTGGAAGCATTTAAGAGGCCGTCTTTTTCTGAAATTCTGGATGAGCTGGAGGATGTTGCGGAGATCCTGGAGCCTAGAAGGGACAATCAGCTTTCAGGCTGAGCTTCCTGCCTCCTGTGAGGCTTGGCAGAGAATCACCCAAACTGTAAATTAACTGTCTGGGGGGTCAGGAGCAAAGAAGGGAGGTGGAGAAGGGAAGAGCTAAGTGATGCTCTGGTGTTTATTTAATCATACTCTCAGTCTCTGATTTCTTGGATGGAAGACATGGTTAAAAATGGAGAAGGGGCTTACCAAGGGTGTATTTTTCCTGATTAAGGTCTTTAACAGATGGAATTAGGACACCGAGCAGCCTTTGTTTGCTTGTTAAAAGCAAATGATCCTGGAGGGACCTGAATTCCCTTGAGGATGCTTTCCGAATCACTAACAGAAACATCATGCTCTCCTGCTTCCCTGTGCCCCTGGACCCAGGACCTTCCCCTTCTCCATCCCCATGGCCTTGAGGAATCACCTTTCGGGGGGCTGGGGTCTGTGCGGTGTGAAGGAGAGGGACTTCGGGGTGCTTGGTGAGCCTTGGGGTCACCTTATATTTCAAAGCCTTAAAGCACCTGTCCGGCAGCCTTGCAGGAGCAGGTGTGCTCTGTAAGGTCTCTGGCTGGGTCCCCTGGCAGCGTGCTCAGGGTGCACCCAGGCGCAGAGGCATCCGGCAAGGTTCTGGAGAGTCAGCTGGAGCCACCCAAGGGGTGCTGACCTGTGCTGGCCAAGGCAATGGGGAGGGTGTGCCTTATTGAATGCAAACTAACCAACTAATATCTCCTCTCCGAAAGGCTTTGTCAGACATATGTCCCAGCATCATGGCAGTCTGGATTTCTCCCCATTGCCACTGACTGGGGCTCAGAGATGGAGGGCTTTGCCTCCCCTCTTTGTCTCACTGCGAACGTGGCAACAAGCACAGTGTCAACAGCTTGTGAGGCTGAAACGGGGGAGAGCTGGGTCCAGCATCATCCAGCATCTCACCCATTGCTCTCCCTGGCCCAGCACCTGTCGCCTCCGTAGCGATGTGGGACACCCTCGTGGGCCCTGGAGTTCAGGCAGCCTGGAAAGGACTTTGGTTTTATATTGTGTTTTCTTCCGTGGGCCAGAGGAGGGTGCTGGGGCTGCAGATCCAAACCAGGGGTGGAAAGAATAATGGCTAGAAATGGTCTGGTCTTGGGGCCAGATTTGGTGTCATACATAGCCCAGCGTTTCTGTGCCATGGTGCCTGCACAAGGGAACGTCAGTGCTGTGCTGGGACAGAAACACAGTGGAAGAGCGTGGTGCATTCTCACCAGGGATCATAAGGAATCGAGAGCTGGCACGGAACATACTGAATGGCACCAGGGTCGCCAGCTTAGCCACATCTCCAGTGGGCATCTGCAGCTCCTTATTCCCCAGAGGTGCCATTTTGCTTTTGTGCTTGACTTATTTGCACAAGAAACCTACTCAACAGTGAACTGCCCAGCAAATACCTTCATCCCAGCTGGATACTGCCCGCGGGGGGAAGCAAAACCTGGAGAAGTAGAAGACCAAAAATAAGGGAAGCTTTTCAACCTGGAGGAGGGAGAGTGGACACTTTTTGACTTGCACCAGTCTGAGGACTTTAGACCAGTGGAGTGAAGTGGACTGCAACAGCAATGCAAACAGTGCTGATGTGTGTTTGTATCTTCAGTGAGAGCCAGCCACTACCAGCATCACAACCACATGTTGGATGAAAATCACAAAATGTGTATTTGGCTACCAGGAGATGGACCTGAGGAGCTCCCTGCTATCTCCCAAGGCTTCCCAGGCTCCCTGGGCTCTTGTTCCATAGAGGAATAGGCTTGAGAATGAGGAATCCAAAAGTATGTTGTAAGACCCAAAGCATTAAGGATACAAAGCCTTGTCCAAAGGCCACACTATTGGATGAAGGACAGCTGTCCACCTCACTCAGTCCCTGGATAGATGCATTTCTTTCACAAAGCCTTTCCCCAGCCTTTCCCATGCTGCCTGGTCTGCCAAGCTGGAGTCTGTTCTTCCTCTATGTCCCCATGCACAAGAGCAGACTAAAGAAAGATCCCTCAACTTACTGGTCCCTTGAATGGCCTGTTATGGAGTGAAGGTGCCTTGTTCCGGGTGCACCCCCCTGCAGGACTGCTTTCCCGCTGGCCACCCCCCTCCCAGGACCAGCAAGGCTTGGTGCTAGTGATGCCCTGCTGTAGACTGGGCTGATCCTTCCTCCAGCTGTACATCTGACTCTGGTCCTGCAGAGCAACAACTGTGGGTCTGGGACACAGTAGAAAAGACATGTGGAGTTGTGTATACTTTAGTGAAGCTGTGGTATGAAGGAAAAGGTAAGAAACCTGCTCAAGGATGAAACATCTGTCGGGGGGGGGACGGACGACGCGGTATTTTTGCACAGAGCACAGACGACAGCATTAGCCAGCACAGTCTGAGCTGCGACGGATCAGAACTGTGTTGCTTCTGAGCTTGCCATATGCCCCATCCACTCTCATGGTGAGGCCACGTGCTGGATCTCAGGTGACCAAAGGATATCAGATCCTTACTAGAAGGACCTTTGGTGCCTGCTGCAGGGGCAGGTGGGGCTGAGACTGTCTGCAGGTACCATGTGGACTAGAAAAGCCAATGTTGAGAGTCTGCACAGAACAGAGGTGGTCTGGGAATTTGTCTGGTACGTCTCATGGACCAAGAGTTTCTCCTTACTGGTCAGAGCTGGAGGGAGAGGTGAGCATAAGAAACCTGCTGTGATGCTCTCCAGGTAAAAGCCCCTGTGCTGGGAGTGCAGGGCTTGGCTTCCCCACACCAGTCTAATGCAAAGTCCAGGTCAGTGGTTGAATTTCATGTCTCAGAGCTTTGGCACTGAACTGAAGCAACTGCGATGGTGGGTGAAGGGTTTGGGCAGCGCAGCAGGCTCACCTTTGCTGGACCTGACCAGGAGCTGCCTCCTCTGCCTCTCTTCCCTCTGTTGGCCACTTGCTCGGCGGGTGCTGACGGCATGGACCTGGTCATGCTGCGCCCCACGGGCTGTGCATTCCTGCATCCTCCATTGTGTCTTCATTTGTTTTTATAAATGTGATTGGGGAATAAAGTTTAGTGGTTTTCCACATCAGCCCTGGCTTTTGTGTTTCATCATCCTTGGTCTGCTGAGTGGTGCTGCCGAAATGCTGTGTTTCCAAGCATAGGCACCAAACACAACTAAACTAACAGCGTCATGCTCCATCATCATGGCTAGCATAATAAACACTCAGTTAAAAGTAATTTACGCAAGAGTGTTACCTATGAGAGAGTGGTATTTTGAGTCCATTGGTCCCCTGTGCCCTCACTTTGTGGCAGGGTTGTCTGTGTCTTGTCACCCCTTCACGTTGGTTGGGTGGGCACGAGGTAACAGCAGCAGCAGCACAAGCATAGTGCAAAGGGTGTTGGCTTCATCTTTTCCATCCCAGTGGCCCATAAGCCAAAAGTACTAAGCCACAGTGAAATGATTTCCCTTCCTCAGCTGCAGCTTGTTTTGTGCTGACCTTAATATGGCATTAGTTACTCTTCAGATGCAACCCTCTCACAAGGACACCTCAGAAAATTGGAGGAAGGTGTTCACTACACCAGGATCATCACGTCTTCTGCATCCAAACACAAATCATAGAGCAGCACTGAAGCTCAGCTCTCTGAGCTCCTCATACGATAGTCATCAGTGTTAGGTACAAAGAAGACTTTTCCCTCCGAAGTCCAGTTTCTTGAAGTCAATCAGCCTGAAAGAGTGAAATCTCTGGGCACTTGCACGTGGCCAAAGTTCTGTGTTCTTCCCTGGAGAGAGCCCCTATGCAGCCTGTGGAGGCTGGCCGTGATCCCATGGGTGGTTTGGACTGGTGGGTCTTCCCAAGTCCTGGACAATGCAGGAGAGTATAGCTGGAGGCAGCCCTGATCTGGCCAGGAGGCTGGCCTGGGTGGGACCTGAGAGGACTAGTTTGGCCCTGCTTTTGCTTTAGAATCATAGAATCATAGAATGAATTGGGTTGGAAAGGACCTTAGAGCCCATCCAGTGCCACCCCCTGCCATGGGCAGGGACACCTCCCACTAGCCCAGGTTGCCCAAAGCCTCATCCAGCCTGGCCTTGAACCCCTCCAGGGATGGGGCATCCACAGCTTCTCTGGGCACCCTGGGCCACTGCCTCACCCCCC
>VZTO01005358.1:5963-20185 GCA_013400615.1 Syrrhaptes paradoxus | reverse complement strand
TCCGCCTTTTCCTTATCCTCAGTGGTCACATTCCCAGCCTCTTCCAGCAAAGTGTGGATATTCTCCTTTGTCCTCCTCTTACTGTTAATGTATTTATAAAAGAGTTTCTTATTCCTTTTCACCCCAGCGGCCAGGTTAAATTCAAGCTGGGCTTTTGCCTTTCTGATTTCACCTCTACACATCCTAACGACTTCCTTGTATTCATTCTGAGTTGCCTGTCCCTCCATAGAATCACAGAATCACCAAAAACCATTGTATCAGGTCATCTGGTGAAAATCAGCATAACACCATCTTCACTGAAATTAAGACAATGTCCACAAATCAGGGATATATTCCACTGACCTCATTATCAAGGTCATTAATGAAGTCAGTGGATTATATCTACCACCTCTAGTTAACAATCACACCAGACTGGAGTCAGACCACACCTTAAATCCCCTTATCTGAGAACAGATACATTATATATTCTGAAAGAGTGGTGGAGGAGCTTCATAGCATGGGAGAGAATTTGCCAGCAAAAATGAGTTTACAAATTTAAAAGAGATGCTAAAGATCTTCGAATATTGCTTGCAAACAAAACTTTAACCACAGGAAAGATGACAATAAAAAATGATATTTTAAAAAATAAGGCAATATTTTACAATATTAGCTGCTTTCTTTTGTCTAACAGAAAAGGAACTGAATGCAAATTTTAAAATGCAATATAAATGAATTCTGATCAATGGGCAGCAGTAATAGAAATGGAACTGATCAGCGGGAAAGTGACTGCCAGCTGTTATCCTCCACCACACCATAAATTATTTTGAAACATAATTACAAATAAAATAATGAACTGGCTTTCATGCAGAAATCACAAATTTGTAAGGAATCAATTATAGTGATGAGAAAATAATTAATGTAATTAACTCTGTAAAGGCAATTCCCATGAACAAGACAACATGAAGCATTCAGGCAGTAAGCTACATAAGCAGTCTGTGATTGCTTATGTAATACAAGTAATATATTTGTCCATTATCCCAGAAAAAAAAAAATTCAAAAGTAAGTAGGGTCCAAATTTGAAAAGGTGGAAAAGACTGACTGAATATTTCTTAATTCATGTTAGTTTTACAGTTCTATCTTTCAATTTACTCTCAGTTTCCTGCTTTGTAATTTTTAAGAGTCATCCCTGACTTTTATGCTATAATAATGCAGGTAACAACTAATGTCTGTTGTGATAGCGCAGCAGACCTTTGGAAAGGATGCACCAAGACCATTAGAACAGTCCAAAATACATGGTTAGCAGTAAATAAAGCCATGATAACTTTTGCTCAGGAATCATTTATTTCCAGGGTATGCTTTCCTCAAATCTGCAACTGCTGACAAGGTCACTGTGAATCATTATCTAGAATCTCTGTAAAAATTGGAATTTCTTAAAGGGAAAACAGTTCTTTCAGTGCTCTATTATTCATGCTGATTTTATAGCAGTGTAACTTTACCTATATTAAAGAGATGGGTCTATCTATATTTCTGTGGCCTCAGTACCTCTATGTTCTGCGATCAGAGAGCTCTATTATTCAGAGCACTGTACAGATATTAAGAGTTTCTGCCCCCATGGTGTTACTGTTCAAACACACTGCAGACAAAAGAAATATCAGCAGAGAGAAATTTGCTCAAATTAAAATTGTGGGGAAGTAATTTGATCACAATTACGCACTGACTCCACCACACGCCCAGGAATATAAATCCAAACAGCAGCTAGGACCCACCTATCCCCAGAGAAAGACTTAAACAGCAAAGCCAAAGTGGTCTTTCAAAAACAGTGATGCAGATTTGTGAGATCTTCCACATAAGGTCAGACTTACCATCATCATCCTAATTTTATCTGTTTAAGGTCTACATTTTCACAGAAAGCCAAAGTTTTTTGATAAAGCATTGTGCTGTATGCACATGCTGTATACAATCCAAAGAGACTGAGCACTCAGTAGCATCAAGATATGTTACACTACTGCAGTCAAACCCTCATTCCTTAGACATACTGGGAGTGGATCATTTTGAAAAATACACGTATGGTGGTGTGGTTCCAGGGCTTTTACTTCCACTGAATTTCTGAAATACCAGCTATTCCACAGTATCTTAATTGGGTAGGCTCTTCTTCCTCTTCCCTTGCATCAGAAATTGACTGACTTGTTTTGTGCCTAAGAGGAATGGATCTGAAAATGCAACTAACTTCTAGCTTCTCTGCAGTCTAATCATTAGGGCTGATTGTCAATGTAATCATATTTCCTTCTGAAATAAGAGGCAGCTGGAGGTTTTACAGAGTCATCATCTATGACATGACATTTCATTAGATTCCCATCTTTGAGAGTCAGTCTGTTGAGAAATTATTTTTGTCTGTGAAGTTAACACACAAGCCTTTTTTCATTGCCTGTTTACTGAAAAGTATGTATTATGTCCCTGGGTATATTTTTTATTGCAGTCTATTATTCAGTTTTCGCATCATTTAGAAGACTTGATGGAAGGAACAAATCAATGCCATGCAAATAACTGTGAGAGTAAAACCTCATCATTGTGCTATGCAGACACAACTTAGCCTTCAAAAGTAGTCAGTTCCCATTGCAATCAAAGCCCTCTGCAATCCATTGAAATTATGTCCCTTAATGTTTTTCAAATGCCTGTAGTTGCAATTGTTCTTTCTTTGCTGGTACTGTTCATATCTTTATCCAGCAGCCAGTTCTTTCTTTTGCAACTCAAATCAGTAATTCCAGAGGCAAAGGAAGCACTCTGCAAATATTCACAGCAGCTAACACTAGTTAGCACTTTACAGGCTTCTCACCTGCAAAATTTAAAATAGTTTGCAAATATCTTCAATTCTACCAGCTGAGATGTGAAGGGACTTGCCAATGGTTATCTTGTGACCTAAGCACAGAAATCAGGCTCCTGATTGACTGGGAGCTTACCCAGCTACTAGAATATACTGGTACATTTGAATCGTTGCATTAGTAGACGTTCCTTTTGCCATTCACTGCAAATCCAAGTTAATATTTGAACAGCAGCAATGCAGCACACTTTCCTAGTGCCTTCTGCTGTGGTTCTAATACAGCTTCCAAATATTTATTATTTTATTCCATCACCTTCATGAACTTCCCTAAGCCTTCTGCTTCACATTTGTAGCCGAATTGACTACATATAGCTTTGGAGAGGAGTGAAAATGGACGGTTGCTTCGGACACCGTATTTTTAGAACACATTTATTAACACATGTACATAATGAAACTATTTCTGTGCCAGTAAATTAATCATGGCTTCAAGCATACACTACCATACAACTAGCATACAACCATTTCTACTGTTGAACTATAATCATGCTCCCGGGTATAATTTTGGCTCATGTCAGTTGACACTCTCTCAGGCAACTCCTGGGCATGGTATGGAAATTCTTCAAGTCAGAGACTGTTTCCAGCTGACACTTTGAAGTAGGATGCTTTGCTTTGGGTGGAAGAGGGTAAAGGGGTGTTAGCATGAGCTGTGCCATGCCTTTTGATGCAGAGCCCAGAGAATGGCCCTTTGCCATTTTGTTTACATGAAATATCCTGAGAGACCAGTGTCAGAAAAGAAGAAAAGGGAAACAGGTTTCAGCTGAGCATGATTCAAGTGCTTCCCTCACCATAAATGTGAGTTTAGCTATACAGCTTTCTATTGAGGCTTATTCCTGCTGCTAGCTGCCAATATCTGTGACTGTACATATGTGGGAGGTGTACACTCCAACTCTCGTTACCCAAATTATTTTTAAAGTTGTTAAGGAATGTCATTTTCACAGGTGATAATGACTGCTTTGAGCTTTCAACTGACTTCAGTGGGATTATTGGTGTTCTGTGTATCTGTAAAGATCTGCTTTCATATATAGCTGGCTTTATTTTCAGTGCTTGGCTGCAAAACCTAGTGTAATGCAGAGATGCTTCAGATGGATTTTAAACTAGGTTGAACTCCTGTGCAGCACAGCTTACTAATTTGCAGTTGTCTTTTCCTTGCTCATATTTTGACAGGCACCATTTTAGCAAAAGCCATTTTTGCTTTAGCCAAGGATGGAGTCTCAGGTTAGTAGGTTACAAAAGTTCCCAACATAATATTCGCCTTACCTAGAACAACTGTGGTCTTAGGAAGCAGTGAAAGATTGATAGCCATTTGATAAACACCAGGTGAAAACAAAACAGAAGATGTTAATTATTATATCAGAGAACAATTAGACTGAATTATTAAGAATTAATAGAATTCACCGTGGGAAATTTCCTCTTTTGTAGATTTATGGCCAGGTCATATTTGAATTGTAATTAATTTACATAGTAATGCAAATTTATTTAACTTACATACTGGGTGATTAGAGTTATTAGATGCAGATGTGGTGCTTGTTAGCCAGATGCAGGAAAACAGTTTATATTTTGTCCTGAGTATTTACCACATGCAGATCATTTCTGTTTTTACTGTACCCCAGTGTGGCTGAGTGCATAGAATACTTGTGAATAATGCTGTATTCTAATTTATTAAGGTACATCTGTTAAGCTGCACATATATACATAACATACCTTCCATACATTAAGATATAGTCTATATTTTCTGTAACAGCAAGAATACCTTTTGCTTATGGCCCCAAGTCTCTATACCCCTGACAGCTTACTGACTGAAATGCATGGACTTTTAACAGCCATCTCAGTTCTGTGCCCTGTTAAGTTCTTTGAGGCAATTGTCTTGAATCTGTTTGACTACAATAAGCAATTATTGGCATCACCTATGCTCTGTTTGGAAATCTGTTTTATTTAAGCAGCACTCCTGCTAGGCATTTATGATGGTTTTACTTTCCCAGGTAAAACTTTGTCCATCGAGGTCTCATTTTTCCATCAGATCGTTGACTGTTGGCTGCAGGTTCGGGAGGCAACCTCATTTGTTTACATCACGGATAACAAATATTCTCCTATTATCATTCTGTACTCAGTTTCACATCAAGAGAAGTATAAGTTTCCTTGTTTTGTTCTCTTAACTATACCAGCTGATGAAGAGGAAATCACAATGTTTTTGTCAAACAGTGCTGATTTCAGAATTTGGCAGGTGTAGTACTGTATTTTCTACCTAACATAAAGTATTACATTACTGTGTCTACACCTTCCTGTTTATTTGATTCTTTTATTTGCAATGAAAGTCTCCTACTAGAAATAACTNAAAAAAAAAGCACTTCTCTGTAAAAAAGAAAAAAAAAAATGGCCAAAACACCAGCTACTTCTTTTGGACATGTGGAGCAATGCAGATGTTCTAGTGTTGTTGCTTCATTTTGGACAAGTGCCTGTTTTCTTCTCTGAATCAAGTCCCTAATAAGGATTCCTCATCACAACTACTTTCTCACATCCTCAGGGGATGCCATGGTATACCCTGTACCCTGTAAGATCTAACACATCTTCTGAAAAGTGCTCTGCAGGGCTAAGATAGAAGGGGAGCCATTACTCAGCTCTTCAGTAAAAAAGTGTATGCATACCTCACGTGGCCTCCTGGATACGCTGATACACAAAGAGTATTTGGTGGACTTAGCAATTCTGAAAAATTACACAAGGCAACCTTTGTAAGGTCTTGAACTAATTGCAATTCTTTCTCATGCCAGCTGAAACTCCTTTGTTTACCTACAACACTGTGCAATCTACACAGCAAATGAAATGCTGGAAACATGCAGAGGAGTCCTTCCACAAGTATTTTCCTCAGAGTCAGTGAGCTTAGATATGCTTTGAGGGGAACTATTTGGAAGCATGTTCCACAAGAGACATCTCCATTCTCTCAGCAGTAGCTTTTGCAATTTCATGGAGATAAAGCACATTTCTTACACAAATATAATTAAGTTAGAAAGTTTCCTAAGTTCCATTCTAGCCCACAGAGTTTCAGTTCTCTCATCCTATAAATCACATTACTGTAACACCCAAAGAAAAGCAGAATTTGATAATGACGTAAAACAAACATTGAAAGATTCACTCCCTATTTGTTTACTTTTTAATATCTTGATTAAACTCCACATTTTTTCAGAAAAGACTACCTATTACGTACATCTGTACAGCACCAATCACACTAAAAATGTCCATTAGGTTCTTAGAAGCACAAAGGATCACTTGTTTAACTCATCTGACCCTCTACATAACACAGTCCATAGATTCATACCACTGATTGCTACTTGATGACCGTAATTTCTGGACGAACTAGACTGTACCTTTCAGAATGGCATCTAGTATTCACTTCCATTCCTTTACCCTAGAAGACAGAAAATCTTCCAGAACCCCAATTAAGTATTTGTATTTACGAAGCACCTCCACATTTTTAAAATGCCTGCCTTCACTACGTATGTGTGCCCTGGTTTGGCTTCCTTTGTCTGCTAACTGAAGAATTCTATTACTATCATAAATATCGTTCTGCTCATGAGCACAGCATCTCAATCTGCTCTTTGCTAACTAATTACTTCACGTATTTTAGCCTCTCTGTAAGAAATAAGAGTAGAAGAAACACGGAATCATACAATGGAAACAATGTTTCTTCCTAAAACATGGTGTAAGAAAGAAACGCAATTGCAGGCAATTTTTTTCCCTATGGATGGAGGAAAAGATCAAAATGACAGTTATTTGCGCACCTGAGCAAGTTGAAATGAAATGTATTGTTTTTAAATTCATGACAAGACAAACGCAAGATATATATATATTGGATGTGTTCCTGGCAAAGCACTGTTCAGGGAGTGTGGAGCTCCATATAGACTATTCATAGAAAGACAGGAAGGCTTAAGTAATTGAGAGAAACATATAAAAGGCTAAGAACAATCTTTGCATTAGATGCCACAGAAATAAAACAACAGAGGTCTCGGGAGCTTATTGTTCAAAAAAGACAATAAAACTAATTTAGTCAAGTTTATGTAGTGTGTCTTGAGCAGAGTGAGGTAAGAAAACCATCCCTGGAGCCTTCCTTCGGTGACCTGCGCATTGTATCACATTGTTCCTCATTTACAGAAGGGCTCTACTATTAATCTTAAGGAGGAAAGCTGAACTAGTAAACTTCACAAAGCACTTGTGACTTAGACAACCATATCCATCATTACCCTTACAGAAGTATGGCCTTGATATACAGGATGGAGGAAACCAAAGTATAGAAGGTGACATGCTTAATACTATAAAGTAAATAGGCAGGCAAGCTAGGAATGTGCTCCCTTTCTAGAACAATCAATGTAATTATTTCAAACCACTTTTCAAAACTATTTTCTGTTATGAAGCATACTTAAAACTGCTAAATGACAACATGGGCCACAGTATGGCTGGAAATTGTCATTGGTCTTAACTTTTAATTCCTCGGTCCCCACCCCTAGTACTGCAGTACTGTAATTGTCAGTTGTTCCTCTAGGTAAGATCTATAATTCATCACACCTCCACAGAACCTGTCAAGTAAAGGCTCAGTTTCTTTCAAGTGCCTTCATGTTCATGTGCTATTAATAGTAAGCAAAATAAATATTCTAAGAACCCACATGTCTCTGACCATTAAACATCACCATATATAAACTGATTTTTAATCTGCTTGCCTCTACAACTTTATTCAGCCCAGTAATTTATCCAAATGCATATAAAAGAAATAAAAGGAAAAAACCCTCAACTAAATCTACTTCACAAGAGAAAATCTGAATCTCTAGCTAATAATAATTTGTTAGACTTTGTTCCTTTGAGCAGTGGCAGTTGGATTCCTTTGCTAACAAAAGTCTTTTATTATTTGCCCTCACAGGCATTAATTTCAGAGAAAGAGAAAACAATAAATTTTACTTCAGTTTCAAGCTATCTGTGACAAATACACTGTGGCATTTGATTCTCCTTGTCTTTTTGATGCCACTTCTAAATAAATATTAATGGCCTGTCATAGCAGGGCTATAGCCAGAAATGTTTTCATCCAAAAAATCATATTTTTAAACAAAATGTGATGGGCAATAGAAAAGACATATTTTTCCAGTGGCTTTCAGTTTTCACAAATGTTCACATTTTTTGATCTTACAATTGTTACAGATGGGACAAGCTGAAGCAAAGGACAGAAGGGGGTCATGCTTTTATTTTCTATTAAGGAAATAAATGGAAATTATAATGGAAAACACGTAGAGAAGTTGACTGTGTTCTTACGCTCCAGTAGAAACAAGATCAAATCTTCTTACAGCCAGAACACATGTTCCAACTCTGGGGAATTTCTGATCCTTCAACCAAGTCTGAACTTCATGGCTTTCTGTTAAAGCCTGGATTTTTACAGTAGCCTGAGGCTGAATCCTACTGATTCAGTACAAACCAACTGAACTAAATTCATTGGCCTTTGTTAGAATGCAGGTCAAATTAGATGGCCTCAAAATTTCAGAAGCTTTGACTTTATGGATCATTTGAAAAGTCTGAACTTTCTCTATGTTGATCCCAGACAATTAAATTTTGAAAAAAAATTGATTTAAATTTAAATTTTGCACTTTGCATCCACCTCTGCAACCTAGAGTCGAATGCTTGCTATGTTCCTCTCTTTAAAATGTAGAGTATACACAGGGCAGAATCTTAATTATGGGAGATAAGTATATGTATGCAGAGTAATGGAAAACTTTTGGGAAAGGAAATGCTGCTTGACAGATGAGAATATTTTCTGTTTTGGAGGACCACTTCTTCTATGACACATCCTTAGGGCAGAACTTACACAAGCTAGCCCAGATACGACATGCACCACAGTGCCAGACTGACTAACCCATATTGGAGAGGGCCTCATGTTATTCAGAGTTTATCTGTGTAGCACTTTATTACATCATGAAGACAGATCCCCTTGTCCAGCTCCAGCATCTCACAAAATTCGGCCCCATCTGCAATTGGAAGCAGTAGGAGACACCACCCAGTGATTTGTCAAATTCTGCTTCTCAGGCATTACCAATATGTTTTATTTTTTTCACTGAGCATGTCTTCATCATCCTGTTTATTTGTCAAAATCTCAAACCAGAGTGACCAAACAAGTATCCTTTAACACATCCAGTGACAACAATTTTGATTTTTGATATATCTGGGTGATATCTCTCCAAGCAGTCACCAGTGGCTGCAGGAAAAGAGATCCTGGAAGTGACAGCTGAGCAGTTACTGAGTGACAACAGTAAGAGTGGTGTACATTCACAAGTGAAATTCCAGTTCTGACAGTGTGTGGCCACTGAAAACCAGAAAATTAATCCAGTAGCACTAGGAAAAGTTTTCTTCTGTATAACAATTTCAACTGTATTATTTTTCTATATAAATTTGCACCCTGAGTGTATGTAACCATAACTGGGCTAATCATTCCATCTATTAGACTGTTAAGACACTAAATGTCTAACAACACATTATTCATTCCATATGCATGTACTCACTTTTGGGTGTACTCCCTTTTGCACAAAACAAGATTTTGTTTGTAACACACTAAATAACAGCACAGCACCTTCTGGCTAATACATATAAAGTGTGCTGTAGAAAAAGAACCCAACTTCACATGAGTAGGATTTTGCTGTGTGACAAGTGTTTTCTTTCTTTACATACTGGATTGGCAGTAATGTTTAAGTTAATCTGGATGCAATAACACAGCTGTCAGGTGTTTATAGTTTACTCATCCAGGTTCTGAATTCATCTCAAAAATTTACACTTGAAAAACTTTAAAACATGTGATCACCTGCTCAGTGCACAAAATCCAAGTACCTAGGCTTGATCTCCAGAGCAGGAAGCTGAGCAAAGGTGAGAAATTGTCCACTGGCACATGTGAACGGACACACAAACTTGACAGAGAACAAGAAATAACATATTCCAGAAATACAGATCTACAGAAAAAATAACTTGAAAAATACTATCTGTAATGTTCACCAACTGCTTAAACTGAGGCAAAATGAGTAGATTAAGTTAATCTAAGTGTAAGACACCATTGAGAGGGATGCTTGTGTGGTTGCATGGTAATTTGGGTCAGGAAACTAATCAAACTGAAAAACCAACCCCCTCCTTCTGCAAAAAGACGTTTTCATCCAGGTCCCTTATTCAGCTCCCTGTGCAGCCACATAAGTACAAGTCAGTACAAAGGCAAGTAAAGCAATTTGGTTGCCAGCTGCTCAGTATTTTACAATTCTTTCCCTCTAATAAATTGTTTCTATTATTAAACAAGCTGTTTTATACAGGCTACTTTGCCAGTTTCTTCATTGATACAATTCCTGAGGAATGAATGACAGGTATGGAACTACATAGAACAAACGCTATACAATGTGCTGACTGGCATTTAAGGTGAAGCAGTTTATGTGAAAGAAAGAAAAAAAAAAACCTAAAAGATCCAGCTATGAAAGATATAAACTCATGAACTAGCAGTTGAGAGTTGCACTCAGAAAGACACAAAGGGGGATGAAGGGGCAGTCAGCTGTGTTACCTTTAGAAAGGCCTATTAGCATTAACAATGTAGGAAGTTAGGGTAGATGATATTAAATCATTAGGAAGCTGATGCTTCTATATTCACAATGTGGCAGGAGATTAACAACACCTTTCATTAAAAACATATTTTGCAATCAAAATATTTGCAGCTGTACAGTTTGATGGAAAAACAAATTAACTTTTTCCATTAAAATATCTGAGAATATCACCATTTTCTCAGTAATTATAACAATGACTACCAGCCAAGGACAAGCTGGCTGGAAGAGCAGTCCAGCAATTAGAGGGCTTGTAACCTGTTATTGATATCCTAAGCCTCCACTCTCCTAAAAGGAACATTTAGTCACTGTCACTCATGGGAATTAACTTGTTTGGAATTTGTCAGAAAAACATTTATGTGACTGGGTGAGCATGGCACTGAACAGGGAGGCAGAGGACAGAGATAATTCTTACCAGTTTATCAACAGATGGGAAAACTGTATTGATTTCAGTGAGGTCTGCACACTGCCCTGCATTATCATTTTCAGCTCTGCAACCGCCTCTCTTATGACAGCGGGTAAGTTCCCTTTTTTTATGCCTCTCAGCCTCATCATTTGCTTGTCTAGCCTTCTCGTACTATGAACTCAAGAGTTCTTGTGAGGACTTTAATGGTTATTGTCATACAGGATTGGTTATTGATACAGGATTTAAGATTAGTTCTCTAAACTGCTGCAATATAAATTGAAGTGTCTATATATCACTCCTTGATAATAAGTTTTTCTAAGTTTTTCCAGTTTCTTGTGTAACTGGACCTTTCTTATGTGCCCTTCATGTTTTTCATATTTTCATCACACACCATGCACCTCACATGTGTTTCAGTGTCTGTTTTTTTCTGGGGAAAAAAAAAAAAATCTGGCATGGACACTAGGTGAATGTTTACATTGGCAGCAATGGACACCACTTCCTAAGAGGGTTTTCAATAAAGGAAAATAATTTTTCAAAACCTCAATCCTCCTACCATGCCATCAACTTACTGCTGCACACAGTCTCTACCCTGGCACTAGAATGAGAACTTCCAGGATTCGAGCAAAAAGGAAACTTCCCAAAACATGAATGATTCAAAACTGAATTCTTAATCACAGGCCTCGAAATCTGACATTTCAAAGCAGCTTTTACATTCCATGTTACATGTTCTTTTTAAGGCCCTAGAAAAAGCCTTTTTCTATTTGAGGGTTATTGTGAAATCTGATGATCAGAGAATTTTTCATTTGAAATATAAGAGGAAAAGTATGGTCTAAAATGCACAGGAGAGGACAGGAGTTGCACTAATATTTTGGTGGTGGTAGTACTTCTAAAATGTCAAAAACAAATTACTAGTCTCAGGTCAATCACTAACCAAAATTTTCAGTCATTGTAAAGTTGAAAGGAAGCATCACTTGAAGCCAAATTGTCATCTTGGATCCAAAACAAAATGTTGTAGTTGGAGGTGACAAATAACAATTGTTTTATCCATTTAAAAATAAAATTAAGGGATATTCCAAAGTTTATAGAAACTGTATTCTGAAAAATGGAAGCTTTGTTTTACGGAAATGAAAAAGGATATTTAATTTTTTTAAGCAGAGGTGTAGCTTCACAAATGAGTAGAGAGATGAATCTTAAGAAAGTTTTTGTTTTTCAGAACACAAATCTGCTTGACAGTCAGCTGAAAAACTTTGTTAAACTCTAAGGCAACCTATAGCATTTTTCTGCACTAAAAGAGCTGACAATACTGAGCTGTGAGGCTCAGTCCTATTTCTACAAGTGACATGCAAGATTCCACTAGGGACAGTCAGTCTTTGGGCTTTCACCCTTTTGTGGGTGGCCTTCATTCGTTTTGTGCCTGTACGAACTCTCACTTGATAGACACTGTGCTGTGCCAGAGGTAAGAGGGAGCAGAGACAGTTATAGTGATTTTCTGTGCAATTAGCTTAAATCCTCTTAAGACTCTGAGTAGCTAGACACAAACTTACCAATATAGGAAAAGACGACACTTACTAGTATGTCTTTCACAAGATACATTTTCTCACAGTTCAGAGATGAGTTACATCATCTGTGCCCTCATTTATTCATTTAGTAACACGTTATTTACTTTAGATATTTATTTACTTTAGTTATTTTCTTCACTTGTGTGTGCCAACCATCTCATTACGTACCTGATATTACAATCTTGAGCAAGATAAGCTTAATATTTATAAGAATCTTTGAGATCCTTAGGAAGCAATACATTCATAAATTTTATAGAATCATAAAATCACAGAATAGTTAGGGTTGGAAGGGACCTTAAAGATCATCTAGTTCCAAACCCCCAGCCATGGGCAGCAACACCTCCCTCTAGCCCAGGTTGCTCAAAGTCTTATCCAGCCTGGCCTTGAACACCTCCAGGGATGGGGCATCCACAGCTTCCCTGGGCAACCTGTTCCAGTGCCTCACCACCCTCACAATGCAACATTTCTTCCTAATGTCTAATCTAAACCTTCCCTCTTCCATCTTAAAAACATTACCACTCATCCTATCACTACACACCCTGATAAAGAGAGCCTCTCTAGTTTTGGTAATATTTACCTAAAAACATTACAATTTATGTCACAAACTAACATGAAAAAGCATCAATCCATCTCTGCTCTGTATAGGGATGTTACTTTTTGTCTGAGGCTGAAAATGGCAACTGCTCTCATGTAGACATGGAAATCAGGACATCACAAACTTATTTGTTTCTCAAGTTACTCTCAGATTCAGGATGGAGTCTTCCCATGAAATAGTCTTAACTTGGATGGATTAAATTCTGAACCAACGAATTAGAGTAAACGCTTTGACATATGAACAATCAAAAGTTCCCATGGTGTTCCTATGACTACTTCAAGTGAATGCCAAAAAATGTTGGCATTCCAGTTTTGAGCAATTAGAAGTTGCCTAGGAAGTATAAAATCTAAACTATGGCTAAAATTGACACTATCAGAAACCTCATCTCTAATTGCAGTGTGTTCACTAGAAATGGTGGAAAAATTATCTAGAGTCTAGTCCACCAAGTTTCATCCACAAACTGGACTACTGGCAAACACATACACGTTTACTTCTCTAAGGCAAGCCTTGCAGTGCACCCTCCTTCACCATCTATTGAACTGGACACAGCAAGCTGTACAAGAAATGTTCAAGCAAAATGGAAACAGGACCTTCAAGTTAAATCAAAGGTCAGTTAAAAGCCACACAGCTAAACATACTGTCACTGAGTGCCTAAGTTGGTATTCCTTTGCCACTAACATCCAGTTACGATCCAATAACAAGCGGCTACACAATGAGATACCATCTATCACCTCCACTCTTCTTGAAGCAACCATAATTCTTGAATGATGTTACCTACTGAGACATGTTCCGTGTTTTTTGGTCACAGGAAATCTCTTTCTCGTACACTGAATAAGAAAACACACTTCTGGCCCAGACTTTATGGTGACTACTTTGTTTGCCATCATGTGGTCTCTCTACACTCTTTAAAATTGTTCACAAAAAACCCATTTGTAGTAGACTTCTGTCTTGGGTCAGGGCCACCGCCACCGGGTCAAAACCCCTCTCCCCCATCCCTCCCAGTGAGATGGGGAAGGATAGGAAAAAAAAAAGCGGAACCTCGTGAGTTGAGATAACGATGGATTTTTAATAATACCACATGAGGAAAGCAAAAGAAAGGAGAATATAACAATAAGACAAGATATAGAATACAATGGAAACACTGATACAATGAATATCTCACCACCACGGGCTTCAAAAAACAGAGACCCCTCTCCCGGCTAGCTTCCCC
>VZTO01005356.1:7670-27088 GCA_013400615.1 Syrrhaptes paradoxus | reverse complement strand
ACAGTGAGTCTGCTGAATAAGAAAATGTTGTATAACTAAATCTTGTTAAAGTTCTGTGCAGCTCGGAAAGCAATTGATTTGAAGTTGATAAATTGTTCTATCATGTAGATATTGTGTTACATGGTTATTATGCAGTAGAAAGGGCAGAATCACAAAGAACAACTCAAGCTGTAACAAGATTCAGTAAATCAGAGCAGACAGTAGTGTAGCTGTAAAATAGCTTTGCCCAGAAGACTGCAAACATTAATTTTGTTATTTAAGTAACAAAACATTCTTCAGCTATACCTGTTGCTTTATAAAATGAAGAAAACTGAAGGATGCTAAATCTTTTCCTCAGCTATTTATTGCCATGAACTATGTGCCCTAGTTATCCTTCATACATATCTAGCTGTACCAGATTGAGGACAGAATTTGGAATAAGGATATGCTGGTGAGGAAAGGAAAGTGAGCATACCCTGTTAGTTAAGCTGGACTAATTCTATCACTCAATGTTTATATAAAGGCAGAAGAATATAATTCAAATACCTTAAAAAGTCTTTTTTCCCATAACTGATTGTTGATGCTTCTGTTTAAATATCAGGGCCTGTATGCTGTGGGGAACTTCTTACCAAGTGACGACAATGTGTTTCACCCAAATTTTCACAGAGAACCTCTAAGGTCTTTGACAGACCTCAGTCAAGATGCCAACAGAATCCTGCCAGGTAAAAATGGCAGCAGCAGCGATGGCATTGTCTCCCACCGTACAGAAAGTATCCTGAATAGAAATCACAGAGATTCAGGGTCTCTGACCAATCTCAAGAGAGCAAATGCTGATGTAGAAATAATAACACCACGAAGCCCAATGGGAAAGGAAAACATGGTTACTTTCAGCAACACTTTGCCAAGAGTCAACACACCATCCTTGGAAGACCCAGCAAGACGAAATGCAACAATACACGCATCAATGGATTCTGCCCGTTCCAAACAGCTGCTTTCCCAGTGGAAGAACAAGAACGAAAGTCGAAAGTTGTCACTGCAAGTAATAGAGACTGAGTCTGGCCAGTCACCACCAAGGGCTATTGAAATGAGGTCAAGCTCAGAACCCTCCAGAGTGGGTGTAAATGGTGATCATCATGGCCCAACTAGCCAATACCTGAAAATTCAACCCGGCAGTGTACCAGGTTGTAACAACTCGGGTCTTTCTGGTGGGCCAAGGGTCTCTATTCAGTCACGTCCTGGCTCATCCCAGCTAGTGCATATTCCTGAAGAGACTCAGGAGAACGTGAACACATCACCCAAAAGTAGTTCAGCTAGAGCTAAATGGCTGAAAGCTGCTGAGAAGAGTGTTGCATGTAGAAGCAATAGCCAGCCAAGAATCATGCAAGTAATAGCCATGTCTAAGCAGCAAGGAGTGCTTCAGGGCAGTCCAAAGAGTTCAGAGGGAAGCACAGTCACCTGTACAGGAGCCATCAGATATAAAACCTTGACAGACCACGAGCCAAGTAGCATTGTCAGAGTTGAGGCCCATCCAGAAAATAACAGACCTGTAATTCAGATGCCATCAGAAGGTGAAGGAAGTGGGTCATGGAAATGGAAAGGTCCTGAAAAAGTCACCCTTCGTCAGACATATGAGCTAAATGATCTTAACAGAGACTCTGAGAGTTGTGACTCCTTAAAAGACAGTTATGGGTCAGGTGACAGGAAAAGGAGCAACATAGATAACAGTGAGCATCATCATCATGGAATCACTACGATAAGAGTCACGCCAGTGGAGGGAAGTGAGATTGGCTCAGAGACTCTGTCCATTTCTTCCAGCCGGGACTCAACACTTCGAAGAAAAGGTAACATCATTTTGATCCCTGAGAGAGGGAGCAGTCCAGAGAACACCAGAAACATCTTCTATAAAGGCACATCCCCCACACGAGCGTACAAAGAATGAGAGGAGACATATCAGCTGGTCCATACCACCACAAAGTAAATACATCTTGACACAGGTTCTGCTCTCTTTGTTTTGAGCTGGTATTTACCTTCGATGTGCCAAATTATTGACCAGCAGCCCAACTGTTGCTGAATACTGCTGATGTGCAACATGCATGAGCCTGTGGAAAGCATGTGGTGGGGGCAAAAGCACAATGCCAGAACCTAACTAATGTGAAACATTTTCATGCAGCTTGTTTCTTCAGACTGAAAATGTTTGTCTGAGGGTGATGATGTTAATCGAAACAATGGTTTTGAACACAGACACTTTATTTCCTGAATGTGCCAACTTTTAATTTTATTTATATTTGTGTCCAAAATCGACTGAATTTTCCACAGCAAAGGCTGTATCAGTGATATATATTCACCTTTGCAGAATTTGCACCGAATCTTTAATACAGGATGGTGCTGATGATAACTTTACATGTTTTGAAAAATTGCATACTTATTAGACTCTACAAACACATGACATATTGATGTGCAGTTACTTTAAAAGTAATATTGCTAATACTATAATGATGCTGGCTGCATTCATTTAGCGTAGGAAATATTTACAGCTTTGTTATAGTGGATCTGTCACATTCAAAGATTGCAAAGGTTTTGTGTAGTTCTTTAAGATGTCTACTGCAACAAAAAAATGTGGGTGACAACTCATTAGAATGGAATAACTATCTATTTTGAATAGTTTTGCTGCTACTGCTCAACTTTTGTTTAAGAACAGGTGCTACTAATGAAGAGGCTGCTTCTTAGTGGGCTAACTTGTAGAATTGTTTTAAATTACATTTTTAAGGGGTCTTTTAAAGTACTACAAGTAATTCAGATTTTACATTTTTAAACCTCTTATTCTGTCCTTCAGCAAGCCTTCCATTTTTCTATTCATTTTTAACCATATAGTGCAGGACACCAATAACTGCAAGATGTGCACATGTGAAAGGTGAGCCAGGAATAAATAGTTAAAAAAAAAAAAAAGGCCGCTTTCCTGACCAGCTTTGAAGGAGACAGTAATTAACATCATATCTCATATTTAGAAGCAGTTACTCGCCTCACTTGCTTAGCACACCACAAGAACAATGACAAGTTTCACCCCAGTCACCATAATTTAGGGGATTTATGCTTCACTTTAAAAATGGAATGCCTTGGTATTGCAGAATCACTGAATGAGAGTTGCATTATGCCACTATTACTGTTCACCTCCCTTGAGACACCCTCCAGAGCCTTCTTAACCATTATACTTTTTCCCACCACTGCCACTTAAGAATATGGAGGGTCTCTGCACCTGAGAGAACACGGATTATTTTAGTAAATTGAGTTTCACATGTAACGAAAGAATTTGCCTGCTCAAAATCTCCATTGCCAAAAACTGTTGAAAGGATAAGGTCAGAAAGGAGTAAGCAGAGCATGCCCTGGGCATGCTAGAAGAGATGCCTCATTAAATTTGGTTCTGACTGAAACAACTTAAACCATGAAGGAAGCCAGGAGCAGTGCTCACCCAGTGCAGCTCCTCATTCTCTCCTAGATAATTTCCACCCAGAAGAGGAGTACTATGAGACACCTGCCAGCACCCCTGCTAGGAGCAGGAGGGAATGGCGTAGCAGTCCCCTCACTGAATAAGGAGTAGAAGATCACGTTCTGTTCTCTGGCTTCTTGAGAGGAGTGTTATGCTCTATGTCCTCTTCTGATATAGAGAGAACCAGATACATACTACATAATCAGAACCTGTCTACAGACCCTACCCCACAAAACTCTGAAGAAAAGCCCAACCTACCCCAGCCAGGTAGGAGGTAGAAGGAAGAATCATCCCATCCCGNAAAAAACCTCAAAACCAAAACAAAATCCCAAACCTAACTCCAGTCCTAAGTAATTTCAGAAGTATGAAGATGGTGTTTGCTCATCTATATAGAAGAAGGGTTTCAGAGTGAACAGAAAGCTTTATATACCTTCCCAGTTATACAGGTGCTCCGGGCTTAGCTGAGCGCTGTCAGCCAACCCTGTCAAGCAATGCTTCCCTCCCTGCCCATCGCCCAGCACTGTGGAAGAGTGTTGGTCCTTAAGAAAATGACCACACTTTTCCTGCTAGTAATAGAAAAAAGACCCCATCATACATTTGATGATTGGGAGGAAGTATTCTGCGGGTTACATGTAAGCAGCTAACCAATTGGGTTGCAGCATATTGTGTATGTTAAAGGCACAGTATGTTGAAAACACACTTCAAGGCACATTAGCTGGGAAAAATGATGCCAGGGAAAAAAATAAAAAGTAATTTTTTTTAGAAATATGCTCTCAGAGTCTAGTATTTACAAGTTAGGATTTGTTTTTTTCTTTTTAAAAAGATGAATCTTTAGTCAGTGGTATTTAATATCAAATTTTGTACAAGGTTCCTAGGAATTACAAACACTTGGATTGTCATGAACAAAACCCTTTGGATTAGTTTAGTCTAGGTACATGATAAAGCAGGTAGGATTAGCTTTAAAGGAATGGGTAAGACACAATCACTGTTGGCCTATCAATGCAGGGAAATAAGATGCAATCATTTGTTAGTTTGTAAGTGCAGGGGAAAAGAACATAAGTAGATGAACCTGGAAATAATGGAAAATTGAAATGTAGAGTAATGGCAATAAAGCAAAGATCAGAAAATGTTCCCTCTGGCAATTTAGCTGTTTAGGAAACAGCAGGATTCCTGGTGGGAGTGTTTGTTCTTTATTCCTTGGTTTTAGTCAGATATATATTGCCATATGTGTTGCTTTTATTACTCTAAAACTTGCTGCACTATTTCAAGTGCAGTGTGATATTTTTCCTAAGGTTTCCTATTTCTTAACAGAAGATTTTAAAGCTCTTGTGTAATCATTGAAATTGTGTTCTTTACATAAATATTGATATATTCTTTTTTACTCAAAGTGCCAAAGGCTACTGTTTTTAATAATGGCTTATCAAATTATATTACATTAGGAGCAGAAATGTAATAATATATACATTGGAACTCAGACCTCTGCATGTATATTTGATAAGGAGCCTTTTGTAAAATTACTCTTTGTTTACATTCCACTGATACCTTAATTTAAAATTAATCAAATAAATTGACAGGTGACATCTTCTTAGTGTTCTGATTTTCTTACTTGCTAACAGGCACGAATTTCTTTGTTAGGCTGTGCTGTACTGAGAAAAGAAAATACTCAAAAATAAAAATATGTTTTTAAATGAGAATTCTCTATATAAAGTATTGTGTTTAATAAAATGTTATGCAATGTTTTCAAATGGAAAAGAATTTGTAAATTGCTATAAATGTATTTTGTTAAATAAGTACAGATCAATGCTACTGTGTGAGTTTATTGTGCTAACATCATGAAAATAAAGATAAAATTCCTCCTTGATGTTCATTCATCTCTGTGGTGAAGCAAAGTCTCCTTCCCCCCAAATTATTTTTCAATATTGAGTATCTCATGATGTGTAAAAGCAGTCATCAGCGGGAAACCTCTGAACTTTGCATAGTTGTAAGGAGTTATGAGGAACAGTGTCCCAATGGGCTTGTCTCTATCCAACACACGTTGTACAGAAAAAGAAAGCAAGTGAACTGGGAACTTCAGGCTGTATGAAGACACGTCTGCTAGGTCATTCTGCAGGACCAGCTGCATTGCTAAGCCCCCAATGGCTCTCACCCACCTACTGTTGGGTAGAGCTGCTGGACACTCTGAGGCCCCCCCATGGATTTGTGAATGAGAACAGGGCAGATGTCAGGAGCAAACCTGAGAGGGTGGGGTAAGAAGTTGTTAGGATGCAGGAATCATCAGGTGACATACACCCTTTGCTGGCAACAATGAAAAACATTACATGTAGTATCATGCTGTCAAAAACACTGTCCTATCTAGAAACCACACAAGGTATGTAACAGCAAACACTGTCTCCAAGCCCTTCCTGAAACACCCTGACACAGGGCAACAAGCAGGGCCCTAAGTGCCTGGGATGGAAGACACTGCTGTAGCTGATGCATGCACAGACCTTGGCCAATGGCATACTAAGGACCACAGGGACTAGCAGGTCCTGTCCTCTAGGACACATATTGGTAGCCTGGGAAAGCTACAGGCAGTGATGGCTCAGGTGTGGCTCAGAGAGGCCCTGGGAAGGAATGCAAGAGAGTAAAACAGATCCTGCTATGGTATGACTGCTGAAAGCTGGTGTCTGATACAAATCTGATGAGTTCTCCTTTGGGGGTGGCCCCTTCCATCAGCTACAAAGGGGCCTAGACAATTAGTTCAAACATTTTAAAAGGCACATATTAAACATCTAAAGTTAGTCAAGAAGTGAAGTCCCCCTCTGAAGGGTACCTTTGATGTAGAGGTTATGTTATAAAACTTGATCTAAGATGAGAAGTTACTTCTACTGACAAACCTTATCTTACTCTCTTAGACCATTCTGGCTACAGCAACACTGTCACTAAATTAAGAGAGTTTGCTGTCATCCAGATTGATGACTGTATCTGATTATGCAAAGACGTTTTCAAAGGTATGAGTGATTAAACTAAAGCTTAAATCTATTTTGTGCTGGGTTTTAAAAGAGCTTCAGAGTTCTTGATATAACAAGCCACATAAGATTGTACTGAAATAAGTTTGGTATAAATTTATGAAGACCTTTTATATGACAGATTAGTGCACAACTAATTTGGCAGGAACATTTTAAAGGACTTACAACCCTAGTCCATAAAACTGTGAATAAAATCTTTTCACGAATCTTACAGCACAGAATGTATTGAGCAGGACAAAACTAACAAGTGTGTCTGTACTGCACATTCAAAGTGAAAGTAAGGCAACTCCAGCTGCATACATGTGCATACGCATTTAGTTATACCTGCCATAGAAGAAGTCTGTTCCTCCACTGGTTTGCCATAAAAGATGATAGGAAGCTTGCATACTCCATGGCTTTACCAGCATCCTCCTGCTAAAAGAAAGAGCTAAGATGAGAAGTCATCCAGAATCCAAGTAAGTCTGCTCAAACCTAGGAAGCACCTCTCATGTTTGAGAAAAAAAGGGGAAAAAAAACCCAACAACTTATTTTTTCTTCCCCTCCAAATCTCCCTTCTTTCAAAGGACAACCGTCATTCAGCTTTTTCCAACTTTATTACTTGCCCAGAGAGAAATGAGAGTAATGGGGTTTGCAGATGTCAAGTCTCTGCAGCTACTAAATGATGCATAGGAGAAAGCTCTGCTCTCTCACCAGATCATTCAGAGGAGACTGGAGCGTATCTGGGTGAGAAGCGATCAACAGAATTTGCTTCTTTTCCTATTTCTGTTCTTGCTTCAAACTGAGCTTGTTGATTACAATATTTATTCCTACACTGTACTGGGGCCAGAAAACTACATCAGCAACCTCTGCTAAGAGTAACATCACACAATTGGGAGCAATTTGCTCATTTTTACTTGCAAACTGTATGAGAATATAATCAATGCTTTGCAAACAATAGCCATATTTCAATTTTCCCTAAAACTAGCTGTAATGTTTTTTCAATTAATACAGCCTATGTTTATCATAAGTCTTTAGTATGTATTTTTTTGTATTCTCTCGTAGATATATTCATTTGATGTTCATTGCCTGAGCTACATAATTTGCCCTGAGGTGCCAGTCACCCTGGAACTTGTTTGCTTTAGAGCGAAAATGATGTGGATACTTAGTGGAATGCCAGATGTACACTTTATTTAGCAGAGCATCATCTGTTCCCAGGCCCAAAGGAAATATTAGTTAAAACCTCTGCACAGTATCAGTTGCAGTCTCCTCTGGTACTTCTTATCTTTCAGTACAGTCTGAGACAATTATCCTCACTCTTATCAGAGAGGAGAGTTTTCACAGAAGTGGTTCCAGCAACCTACAGCTCCCAACACTGAGAGTGTGCCAGCCTGACATCGGAATAGTTGTAGGTTTTGGCCACTTATAGGTTTTAGTTTCCTGAGAACTACCATGCCTTGGTTTACTACCAAACTGCTTATTTTAATGTGTGAAGTGATACAAAAGCTACATGAATACTTTATGAAATTCAAGATTTAAAATTTGGAAAATTACAACTAGGAAGAAGAGTAGCTAATTCAGCATTGGACATGGAACTCACACGACTAAAATACTTCAGAACTTGTGAGAAGGTCATATTGCCAGGTCAGCCTCACAGAGAGGATTTTTAGCAATTTAAAATCTGAAACCAATACATGAGGATCAATTATTATACATAATACAACATATTTGCACAGAGTTGGCTTACTTCCTAAAAGGACTTAATAACTAATGGAAAACTGGAGATTAAAAACTCTAAAAAATTAAGGATTAAATATCATTCAGAAGCTTTAATCTGATGTCCAGAGTGTTTTGCATCCTCAGAAAAATGAAAAAAAAAACCCAACCCATAGTTTCTTATCCAGGCAATATCCCTATGGCAGTTACAGGATGCTTTACTTGTGCAGATTTCATACCTATTTCCCACAGAATGAAGTTAAAATTCCATATTTCTAATGCAAGACCATCTCTCCTATTCCAATCAATGGTATTTCCTTGTACATAAGGAATACAACTGCCAGAACCATACACTACAACGCTGCACATGTCATCTGCTATTATAGCCAGTCTTGTACCAGTCTTGTGAAGACTTACCAGCTTGTTTCACCTAAAGTGCAACAGCTTTAGGTGGAGTCAATGAATTGTGAACAAATAAAAATAAGCCACTGTCTAAATCACTGCAGAAACTGGACTTTAAAGTTTACTTTTAGAAAAAAGTGATAATGACATCAGTTCAAGCCTGAATATTATTTCTGTGTAGTCAGTATCTCATTATTCATAATTCCATAGTGAAGTGCAAATGTGTTTCTGCTTTAAAATTATGGTACCATGCAGCACTAGATTATCCAGAGAGAGTTTATCATTGATATATAGCTCATACATTGAATTCTGAGTCCACCCGATTCTCACTTCCTTAAAAGGATTTGACTATGTGAAACAAATCAGTAGTATGACAGCTTACATGGAGAGATGTAATATCTGTTATGTGTGTTGTATTTAGGCCACAAAGACGACATTTGGTAGATGCCATAATCTCTTGCAACTGTATTAATCTTTACTGAATGCTGCTTGTTCCTGGTAGAATTCTGATGATATCACTTAAATGGTAAAAAAAATTAGAAGTTTGAAAATTATTCAGTTTTGCTTTCTTCTGTAAGACCAAAATAAGGTGTTCCATTTAAATGCACCCCTACATGGATTTCACTGCATAATGGTATTCAGTGGCAGCAGCTTCCACAGTAATGCTGTGTTGTATTAAAAAGTAGGCATTGACCTTATGTAAACCGCAGTAATTGCTTCCTGCATTAATGAAAAGACCTTTCATCTTTCCAGAACAGAAAATTCAATTGAACTAAGAAGCTATTAATCCAGAAGTTCAGATATTTGCAAAGTTTACATGTCTCTGGTCCCAATACCATAGAAGAACCTATGCAAGCAGAAGCCTCTGGATAGGAATATCACAGATTTATCATCATAAGCGTAATCGTGTTGAAAGTACTTTTGATCTATGTCTTTTTAAGAAGACATATACTTTCCAAATATGGAAGCAATACAAATTTTTAGATGTTTTGCTGAGCATCCAGTTGATTCTGGTAACTCCTCACCTTGCTGAGAAAAGGACAGCCTTTTGGCTCAGCAGTGTTGGTCTCTATGAACACATTATGCCACATCTGTTGACTGTATTGTCTCTCCACTGAACACAAAGTTCAAATCTATGAGTCTTCTGCTCCTAACTGCCTGAAAGGAGTCTTAAGAAAGAAAACTCTTCCATTTGGGTTGGCCTGGTTTTTACTGCTTGAGAGTGCTTGGTATATACCAGAGTAATGAGTGCTAACTAAGACAGAGACAAAAGGACAGAAGGCTTGTATATTGTATGCTGTTTCTTTTCAAACTGTCACCTAAAAAAAAAAAAAAAGAGGTAGTGGCTCTTGGGACAGTGAAAATACAGTCATAATGAACAAGATCCTTTAACTATCATAGTGGATGTTAAAAATTTCTGCAGCTCTGTATGTTAGCTAACATAATCAGTGTTTTCAGAATCTGAATTCCACTGAATCAACTGGAACCAGATAAATCGGGGGAAATGTATACTGCCAATTCAATCCAAGATTAAATAGCCTCATATGTTGAAATCTAACAGGGAATCTTTTAGCTGTTGCTACCACTTACAGCTGTGCCCAGGTAAGCAATCCTGACATGACATAACGTCAAAATATGGCACACATATGGGCACATATATAAGTGATGGGTGGATTAATTTCTAGAAGATTAAAAAATAAAATGAAACATTCCCTTGAAATGATCAGAATTAGTTGATAGCTGCCAGTAAGAAACCAGATGCACTATCCTCAGTATGCAGATTCATGCAGGCTCAGCGCAGCCCTAGCTCTCCTTGTTCCAGCATTAATTAGTCTGCATGAGGCTTTGGGCTTCAAACTTTGAAAATTGCTAGCAATAAGAGCCTGGGAAATGACAAAGCTGGGGTAGCAGTAGCAGGGGTCAGTGACTAACCAGCATGAAAATTGCTGACAAGCAACAGAACAAGGACAAGAGGGGGAGGCAACAAGGTCTGGAAACCTTTGTTGTCTCCAGTTTCTTCCATTCTTTAATGCTCTTAGAAAAATGAAAAACCACTATTTGTTTTGAATTTTATACTATCTAATACTCCTCACCATAACACTGATGCTGTGTCCTTGTACCCTCCCTTCTTTTCTCACAAAAAAGACAACACCATACAATAGGTTGTGTTTACCCATTTCTTTTACTATATCACTACTTTTCTTTTTCCTTAGATTGTACACATTCTGGGAAGCACAATCTGTCCCTGTGTTCGTCATTACACAGTGAGAAAGATAGTGATTGTAACCTATATAGATGGCCATAATATATATGTCAGAAAGTGACCCTAGAGGGGCCAAGAATTTATGTGTTAGCAGTCAGGACACCAGGGAAGGTACTGCATCACCCAGCATAAACTGCTGTACCACAGTCCATTGAGACACTATTGGGCCCTACTGTATCGGCAGCAAAAATCACTGGCAGCTTTATGCCCCTTTGTCTACAGAAACAAAAGCTGATGGACACATATTTCTGACCAGCTTAAATGCTTCAAGGTGCCTATTTTAAATGCTCTCTATTCCTTCTCTCCCTACTAAGAAAGGGCAGGAAGATTCTACAGAAGGGAAGGGCAAATAATGTGCGGTAGTATCACATGTAGCTTTCAAACCAGGAGAATGTCTTCCAAAGCTGATCAAATAATCGGCACTTACAAAACCATCAATGCAAACAAGGGCTAATTATTAACCCACACTAACAAATGAAAGCAGCAGCATTTCAGCTCTCTCCTTAGCGTTAAAATCCAAAACTTTGAAGTGAGAAATGTTCTAGGTGGAACCTAGCAACTGTCCTCTCTCACCAATCTGTCTTTCTTGCTCATCAGATTGAATTGACTGACAGGCAACTTGTATGAGCCTTTGTACTATGTAAGCTCCAGTAATTTCTTCTTTTAGAAAGCCTTTCATTCCTGCTCACTGTAAGAGGCAAAAAAATGTGTCTGTATAAAGAGAACAAGTAAATTTGGCAGAAAGCAACCCATCAACTCCCATTAGCACTACCCTTGGGTATGGCAGCTGGGATAGGCCAATGGCCATAACTTTCTCATCATATTACTTAAACTCTCAAGAGATAGTGATGATTGGCCCAATTAACATCTAAGTCTTGTCAGAAGCTTATGTAGAGATTGTTCGGACAGATGAAGCTATGGAGCTAAAAAATACTGAGAATGACACATTTTATGACATGAATTGGTTATTTCTTCAAGGAAGAGGAAGGATTATTTGTCTCTTACCATTTCCCTAGCAACAGAGAAAATGAGGGGTTCTTTTTAATTTATAGAAGAGCCTTGATTTCAGGATTGCTGGAAAATAGAAGCATCTGCTTGTAACCAAGGCATCTTCCAAATAGCACAAGATTTTCAGTTAAAACCCTAAGAGCTTTTTAGACCTTATGTCTTATTACGTCAATTATTTCAGATAAAAGGAAATTACAAAGCCTTGAGGTATGGGAAAGCTTTCATCACACCATGTAGTGCTCATATTATAATCCCTCCCTAGGAGAGAATTTACTTGACAAATGCTATAAATAGGAGGCTACATAAGAAGATAAGTAATTATTAATCTGCTGATAAATTCTGACAGATCATCTTTCCTATGCAACTTGAGTGAAAGACATGATCAGAAAGTTCTTGATCCGTTAATGGACAAATAGCACTCTAAATTCAAACTACCTTGAAAAATACCAAAAGCTTTAAAATGTTAATTTGCATTTATGTCTTTTTCAGTGAGGTAGTATTACTGAACTCTAAGCATCATATTGACATTGGACTGTGGGGTTTTGTTTGTTTGTATGTTTTTTTTTTCTTTTTCACCCTATTAATGTTTAATAGAGTTATGTTCATTCCCACTAAATTCAGCGTAAATTCTCAAGAACTGCTATTTGTCAGGGAGGCTGGCCACTCTCTCAGTTGAGAGAAAAGGTTAAAATGAATCATAATTAATTCATTAAATCAATATACAAAACCCAAAATTTCTTGACAACTGCTATACTTGTTCTTTAGTCAGAGTCATTGTGTCAATTTCAAATGGACAAGCAGGTAACATTGGAGAAAAAGCAAAAAAAATCTGCAACCTCCAACTGTAATGATTGCTAGAGTCTCCAAACTATGAATTTCAACTAGTCTCATTCCTTATAGAGACTGAAGAAATTTTTAGGCAAGACACTCAGATGATTACACAAGCATATGTCGTTAAACAGAACTTAGAAATGGAAACAGATACAATCTCCACAGCTTCTTTACTTCTGTCCTACTAACTTGCAGGGAGAGAAGGTGACTAGTGCTGAAGATGAATGAGAGAAGTATTTCTCCTTTTCTGCCAGACCAACTAATTTTAGAATCACTGTGCTGCTAACATTTTGGGGCCTACTGTGATAGTAGATCTGGAAAAAAGGAATAACGCACCTCTAGCATACAGAAGGCTAATGAGTTTTAAGAGATTTAAAAATACACAAATGCATAAGCTGTTTTCCAAAAATCTTCCCCTGAAGCTATAGGGGAAAAAAAGTAATAGAGGTTTTAACCATGCGGCAAGGCCACATTTTTCAGATATTTATAGACATTTTGTGGAACAGGTTAGGGGTGGTTTTTTTCCATTTTTGTCCATGAAATTAAATATTTAAAATAAAATTATAATAGTTCACATTCAAAATGAACCCTCCATGCCAGATCTCTAAAGAATAATGATGCTAAAAATAAAACGTTACCAGGGAAACTGAATGGAACAGAAATTAGCAAGAGGGCCTGATCTGAAGCCACTGAAATAAATGGGAACAGGATCAAACCACACTGAAGAAAATAAATCCATGTTCCAGAATTCCCTCCTTTCACATATCAGTGGCTTCTGTTCCATGTTTGTGAAGAAATCAGTCTGAGCTGAAATAACACATAACCTGTCAATGGAAGACAGGTTCCTAAGATTCAGTGTGCTGGGTACTGTCAGTTCAGCAACAGGAGCTTTTGCATGGCATGTTTTTTGCTCCCCTGTTCTTTAAGGCTACAGACTAGAAAAATAAAATTGACTTCAGTTGAGGAAATACTAGAAAAGAGCAGAGAAGGAGACAATATAGCTGACTGCATGAGAAGCCTGCAAGGCACTCCTTAGCCTGAACTTTAGCTTGTGGAAGAAAAGTGATGATAGCTGGCAGGCACAGGTAACGTGACATCCCAGAATGATGAAGGAGAATAAGCAGCTGGCTGATGGAGGAAAGGGGCCAACTGCTTGCATAACTGGCTCAGCAAGAACACAGAAAAGGAAGTTACCTATGGAAAGGAAGAATGAGAGTGAAGTCCAGGTTCCAGTGCTTAGCATGAGGCAGACACTGCAAAGGAAATTCAGTTGCAAAATATCCATGTAATTATAAAGAAAGCAACAAGGATAAAAAGACAAACTGGCTCAATTTGCGTTCAGAACTAAAAAGTATTGTCCTTGAGAATATTATTTACCATCTTTATTTTTGTGTCATTGACAGCTGCTGCTACTCATTACTTGGCTAATACTTCCTGGTCCTGGGGCCATAAGCCATAACTGCTTTTTGGAGAGGGAGAACATGAAAAATGGGGAAAATCCCACTGAATAAAATCCACCTCACTTTGTTCCATCAGTAACAGAAAGGCACAGATAAATGCTAATGCTCTCAGGAACCTCAAAACTTTATTCTTAGAGCACTAGGCCAAACATACAGATCTCATGCAGAAGAAATAACTTTTGTTAAATTCCCTGTCACTGTCTTAAGACAAAGCCAAAATGCCAGATGCAATCTTTGTACAGGAATGACTCTTCTAGCAGCCCAATGGACCAAATATTTGTACATGCAAGTAACATTATTGCAAACCATAAGAATTCTTACATAATTATGCCCACACTAATGTGATCAGGAGTCTATAATTTTACTCCTGACAGAGACCTGTTCCTGGATGGCATATTACTGCCTATAACTGGTTAGTTCTGTCTTTTTATTCAGAACTAGTTTCCATAGTGGTATTTTGTTTTCCAGTGCAGATTTTCTTAGCAAGTCTGGTTTAACAATTCTTTCTTCCAGCAATATAGAACAAGATTCCCAATATTTACTTAGTGCCAACTGGTTGCAAGAGGTCCCCAAGCCTGGCCTGCCCTGATTTCGCCCTTAGCGTAAGAGCTAGTAACTTAAGTCAGTTTTACATAACTAAAATTTTGTCTGTTCTTTCACTTATATTAGCTCTTCCATCTTATGTTTCTAAATTCCTTCTGAGAAAGTCAAAAGGTTGAAAATTATTCAGAATACATTTCATTAAGAGTCTAGATACTTTAATTTCAGCATACAGATACACACATTCATAAGGAATAGAGAGTCACCTACCACAAAGTAAAAAAACCCAAACTTCTCTATATCTGAATAGGTTAGTCTGCTGCTATGAAATAGCCAATTAACTATTTTCAGACAGAAGACTTTACTTCAGGATTAAATTATTTACAGAGAAGTACGACGACTCCAGACTTGACATCTCCAGCCCACATTTGCTAATTTTAGCACCAATCTCAAACTTATTTCCTCACTTCACTCACAACGTCACTGTAGTATTGGTATCAGAGATCTCTGCCACAATATCCATTCCTACTCAGTGATGGCAGAGAGGCTTCCCTATTTGCACTATTGCTTCCCAACCGAAGAAATCTTCATGTCTAGATCCTCCTTCAAAAGAGTGAAAGCTTAATACTTACCAAAATAACTCCCTCAATACCTGTCTGCCCTTGAGGATCATGCTGGAAAATTCTTCTGCATCCCTAGACTTATTCTATATAAAGCCTAGAAACAAATACACCAAAGAAAATCTGGACTGTCTCTGACACTGACAGCTTCACACAAATCAAGGCAGTCTGAACTCACAGAGGGCACACTGACTGATAGAAGCATACTGCCACATATGAAAGCAGACAAATTCCACATAGCAGTGTCTATAGCACACTGCATCTTCAAAATACTGGTGTAGCATTATTATTTGATCCTTGCAGCACAGCTGTGAGCTAAAAAAGGATCAT
This sequence comes from Syrrhaptes paradoxus, assembly GCA_013400615.1. Lineage (NCBI taxonomy): Eukaryota > Metazoa > Chordata > Aves > Pterocliformes > Pteroclidae > Syrrhaptes > Syrrhaptes paradoxus. The sequence continues at coordinate 11,471 of VZTO01005356.1, read as the reverse complement.
TATACCACTGTATGCATAATAAACAAGAAAGAGATATGAGGCTTGCTACGTTTACAGGGTCTTCTCAGACCTGTGATCATTTAGTTTCTCTTCTGTAGTTCAGAGGCTTACCTCTCACATAGATATAATGTAGGCTGTACTTCGTACAAAAATTTCAAAAAATCCTGTAGTACTGGCTACACAGTGGCTTCCTGCCACTGAACACTCAGGGTTGTCTTATTTCCTCACCTTTAGGAACTTAGTGCCATGCTTTTTCAAGCCCTTACTCATCAACTTAATGGTGGTTTTCACTCTCCCAGTAAAAAAAAGGAGGTGCAAAACTAACCACAGCAGACCGTCAGCTAACACTAAAAAGCCTTATGAAGTTTACCTAATTCAGGTAATTCAGTTCTGAATTCTGATGAAGGAGTCACTATAACCCACGATACAGAGAAGAGAAGAGAACAGCAGCTTTAACTGGAAGTGCAGAAAGATATTGGCACATGACAAAAGTGTAAAGTAGAAGAAACTCAGTGCAACCTTTTCTGCAAAGGAATATTCCTTTTTTATGCAAATTCTCAAATTAATAGCTCCTTTCACTTAAAATAATAATTAAAATACAAGGAGGTAAAAAATAAATGAACTAGGCAGAAACTTCTGGACTTTGCCTCATTCCCTTCTTTTCACCTACCCACTTTTCCTGTGACACTTGCAAGAAATTTGCTGTCTTAAAACCCTAGATGGGGGAGGGGAACAAAACACACACACCAAGAAAAAACCCTATAAGAACATAAGTTTGAGAGAAAGCTGTAGATCTTCAAGTCTAGATTGCCTGCAAAAGAAAACACCCACAAAATAAATGTCTAGTTCTGGAATTAATGGTATAGAAAAATTTAAAAAAATACATTCAGCATTATGCAATGAAGCACAACAAATATGAGAGAAAAGCCACTTAAGTATAGTAAGAGAAGCAGCAGCAGCATCTGAAGCATCAGACGGATAGAGGCTAATTTCCCATTCATGTATCTATAATATATAGATGCATCACAGGGTCAGTGTTTTGGCATTGTTCATTAGCATTGCTGAGCTCTCCAGAATTACCTGCATTTGATCTGTGTCAAGCCTTACATTTGCACTTGAATTTGCTTGTGAGCCATGAAACTCTGGCCCTGCCATTGGATTGCCACCAGAGGAATTCTGTGCATAAGCAGGGACTCTGCAAAGGCACAGAAGCTTTGGTGTAAAGGTCCCTTTGCAATTAAGTCCTTAGATTTTGAGCAAGTAGGAGTAGAGTCTGTCTTACATTCATACAATGATTACATGAGCTTTATCAAGACTTCTAGGGGTTACTGTAGCATAGATATCTATTAAGCAGTAATAATTATTATGCTGTTATGTTTTTATTCTACTTCTCTTGTGTTATACTTATTGAAGTCAGCTGCACTGTTTCCATTTTCAACTTCCTTGAAGCTTTTAAAGATGTCACTACATTTTAAAGAAAAGGATTTTAATTCTCTTTCATGCATAAAGCGTTCATTTTTTAAAATTTGAAACAATGAAGGAACTGTCTGCTGGAAAACAAAACTATTTGTTGTTTCTACCAGATGGAATTCAGCAATTGCTAAAGCCCATACACAAGAAAGAAATATCTAACATTAAAATTCAGAAGTACAAAATGTTTATTCCTACTGCCCAAGTCACTTTATATTGGTCAAGTAGGAGCATAGGAGTTTGCTCTTTTAAAAACATGATCCCGCTCCCACCATTACAAATCCCATTGCATTCTAAAGACCGTCATGCATTAAAGCATTTACACCACATGGAGAGGGTGGGTGCAGCTGAGCAAAGACAAAGCTGAGAGCATGATGACTCCTATAAAAATGAAAACCACATCCCATAGCTTGTTTCCATTATCACTGAGGAATATTATTCAGGGATTAGAGTCCTCTGTTGTTCCTCCTCCCATGCCTCTCCACGTGTCCTTTTAGAAGCTGTTGGGAAAAGCAGAAATGTAGATGGCCAAATTAAAAATTAATTTATCCCAGCATAATCTGAAGTAACTTCAGTGCAGCTAGTGAACCCCAGTTTGCTCAGGCCGCTCCTCATAAGACTTGACCTCTAGACCCTTCTCCGGCTTCATTGCCCTTCTCAGGATGCACTCGAGCACCTCAGTGTCTGTGTTGTGGTGAGGGGCCCAAACCTGAACACAGGTGTGGCCTCAGCACTGATGAGTACCAAGGGACAATCACTTCCCTAGTCCTGCTGGCCGCACTATTTCTGATACAGGCCAGGAGGCATTTTATTTAAGCAGGCAGTTTGCTATCATGCTATAGAACACTGGACAGCAACATAGTAAGCTACATTTGCCTTAAAAAATTCACTTGGAATGGCATCAGGATTCAAAACAGCAAACCTCTGATTTGGGTGATTCCATTAACAACTAAATTGTTGCTTCAATATGAAATTAGTTGATTTCTTCTGTCAAAACTTATTTTTAGAAAAACAAAGGATATTATAAAAATGAATAAAAGTATATACATTCCTAATTGTTGATGAGACTTGAATTTATATGTTTGCTATTTTAGATTGTTATGCATACATATAGATGTCTCCATCATTTCAAGATATACTAAAAATAGTTGCAGGGTATAATTTGGAATACCTTTTCAAAATCCTGGAATAAAATGCTAAAACTGAAATATTATGCATTTCCATTATGTAGAAGAAGTTTTTAAAAGTTACTTTGTTCTAAATTAATATGAAATCAAAACACAGTTTCCTTTATGAAATGTAAATGCAGAGTTTTAACCATTGCTATACCTGGGCTATACAATAGGCTAGGACAGAGCACTGCATAAGCTGTATCATAATGAACGATAATATACAGCTGAAATGCAGTTAACAGATATTTGACTTCCCCATATGGCTAAAATAATAATTAACTGGTATTACTACACGACATCTTGCATTTTATTACTAACTGAAGCATCTGAAACATCAAAAAAGGTGCTAAAGCTGTTCAAACCTGAACTCAGTCTGAGTGACCTTAAAGCAGCTTTCAGAGTTTTACTACCCTAAATGCAAGTGCAGCTGCTGAATATGTCAGCGTAGCCAAGTGGCAGCAGCTGTCTACATTCCACTCCTGGGAAAGGCTACTGGGAAGGTGGCTTATTAGGAAAAAAAAAAAAAAGAAAATCCCATAATACTTATCTTTTATTCTCTGCATTACAAAAAAAAATACTGCAGTGCAGTGTACTGCAAAAAGAAAGCTTACTGAAATTGATAAAAGCAGATTTCTGCTTGAGATCAAAGCAAAAGTATAGCCTGCAATGCTGTACAACTTTGCCCTTCCCAATAAGCTCACTTGATGAGAAATACCTACTGCATGTTCACAAACGGTCTGAGGAAAAAGAACTGATTTCTGAAACAGACTGGGCAGTCTGAAAGGGGAAAGGCTTTGGTTGCCCATTGAAAATTGTCTCTTTCTAGACAGCACCGTAGCAACAGCCTGGCTGATGACTGAACAGACAGATGGCTGCGCATCCACCTGGTGGCTGAAATAATTATATCACCAGTATTTCTGAGAAAGAACAGTGCAATACAAAAACAGCAACTAAAATGTATCACAGAATCACAGAATGTTAGGGATTGGAAGGGACCTCGAAAGATCATCTAGTCCAATCCCCCTGCCAGAGCAGGAACACCTAGATCAGATCGCACAGGAACGCATCCAGGCGGGCTTTGAATGTCTCCAGAGAAGGAGACTCCACCACCTCTCTGGGCAGCCTGTTCCAGTGCTCTGTCACCCTCACTGTAAAGAAG
>VZTO01005355.1:5468-16279 GCA_013400615.1 Syrrhaptes paradoxus | reverse complement strand
TGGTTTGTTTTTTTTTCCCCCCACTTCCTTATTTCACATTGACGTGTGCAGCTTGGGGAAATAGTAAGTATTTATAAGTGAATAACAGACAGACAAAGAGCTTCTTAACCTCAGCAAAACCTCAGTGAGAAAACTATCTAAAGAAAGAACATACCCATGAAAGTAAAGTGACCAGAGAAGTTATTTAATTCACTGTTTGGGAGAAATAACCTCCGAGATGAATCAAGAAAACATAACTTGCATAGCTGTGTTTTTCTAAAAAACACTACTCAGTCTACGTACTGATTGATGTTTTATTACTAATGTAATTTCAACTATCTTGAAAATATTTTAAATTGATTAAACATTGATTTAAATTGATTAAACATTCAATTGCTTGTATATCAATATTTAGGGGAGTTTTGCATCCATTAATGACAAGAAAAAAAATAATAAAGTGATGTGTTGGTTCCATTCGAAATAGCAGTATTCTCCAACTTGGTGGGAGACTAGGTTCTTCACAGAAGAACTAAATAAAAAACAAATGCTTTACCAACACAGAGATTTCTGTGTTCAAAAGCAAGCAGGGACCATCAATACAAAACCACAGGAAGCTTATTTGCTTTACATGACACTGTCTTGTCCTCTAATAAAGAATATTAAGTCCCACAGAGGCTGATACTTGCACAGGGTTTAGGGGAACACTCTGGAAATAACACACTGAAAAAAAACCAACCTGCTTGGAGGAACCAAACTAGAACCAGACACAAAAGCTGTACAGTTGCAATAAGAATCTGAAAGAAGAACTGAAATTGCTACTTGGACTGCCAGACCAACACACTCACACAAAACAGGTGCCAGTAAGGCAGGCAATCACATGGTTACTACCCTAATACTGCATTAAGACAAATTTAGACTATGGAGTAATATAGAGCTTTTAAAAAAATAATTTTATTTTACCCCTTTCAACAAATTATTTCAATTTCCCATGCATTAATAAAGAAAAGTAAAAAGACTTACAAAAAGTGAAAAAAATCACTTTTCTTTCATTCGATTATCCACTTAAAAGAACCTTTAAAAAACTATTCCATTACTTTATTTAAAACTGGAAATGGTTACCACAAGTTCTTTTTTGAGAACATATGAATGCCAATTTGAGTCACACCATTGTCTGTACCTGACTTAATAGTTGTGCCCAATTTGCCACGTGTTCCATTACCATCTTCAATTTTATAGGCATGCCTCTCCATCGTTAGGCAGTAAACAAAGGACAACACTTACAAGCAAGGAGCTGACTAAGAGCGAAGTTGTAGGTGTGTTCAGAATTAGTTTTCCATCCTGACCAATTTCAAAACAAGCAGTTTGGAGAAGAAGCATGAAGAGCTGCATTACTGAAAGAAAGCCTGGCGTTAATCTGAAACGTGGTGCAAAAAGACTGCAGAGTTCAAACCAGCGTGGTTAGGGACAGGACCAGAATACACCAGCAGTCCCTCAATCTGAGGCCTTCACAGTGAAGGCATTTCCAAAACACAGGAAAACCTTTCACGATGAAATGTCACTGTCAGCACGATTCTGCTCTTCCACAACACATTCTGCCACCGCATATTAAAGCTGTTACAGCTGTCAGGCTGCGGCGCACAGCATCAGGTCTACCGACATTTAACAAACATCAACACGCCTGCCCTAAACGTATGTGCTTGGGGTGCCTGAAGGAAGGATGTAAAAAATTAGGGGCTAAGACCAGAAAAACGAAGACGGCGATTCCTCCGGTCCTCCTCGTCTCTCCTAGGCACCCCTCAGACACTGCCCCAGCCCAGTCCTCCTCTCCGTTCCTAGCCCGGAACGCCTTCACACTGTCCCCACTCCCGACCCGGGTCCCCCACGCCGCTCGGACCGCCCCGGGGTGGGGGGGGAGCGGGACCCGGCTGCACTCATCCCTCCGCCATGGCGCCGCGACCTGCCCGGCCCGGCCCGACACAGGCCCCCGCCCCCATCCCGACATGATTCGGCGCCGACGGCACCCCCGCGGCCGCGCCGTCCTCACCCGCCTGCCCCGGGGCCCGCGCCCCCACCTGCCGGTGTCGTGGGCCGCGCCGCTCCCTCACCGCAGCCGGAGCCCCGGGATCAGCAGCCAGCCCCGCGCCGGGCGCCGCCGCTCTCCATCCTTGCTGCCGCCGGCCTGCACACGAGGGCTCAGATCGCCACGCACACAACAGCAGCCGCGCCGGGCTCCTTCCGTGTCAGGACAACCGGGAACGCCGCCGCCGACATCTACCCCTCATGGGCCGCCCGCCGTCCCCAGGGGCGCTGACGTCGGCATCATCCCCGCCCCGGAGGCGGGCGCAAGGTACTGTGGGTACGGCCCCTCAGCGCAGAGCAGGTGGGCGGGTGGCAGTAGGTGCGCTGGGCGCGAACTACAACTCCCGACAGGCTTTGCTGCGGACGCCGACCGGCTTCCGCCGCGCGCGGCGCGGGACGGCGCGGTTCTGAAAGGCGCGGAGCGCGGCTGCCCGGCTCTGCGCGGCTCTGCCGCCACGATGCACAGGTACCGGGACGCGGCGCCGCGCCGCGGGCAGCGCTTACCGCCCAGAGCTCGTCCCCGCCGCTGGGGAGGAGAGAGCCGCGTGGTGCCTGGGCTGTCCGGGGATTCGTGCGTGGGTCCCCCCTCTGCCCGGGGAGAGGGCGGTGGGTGTGCGCGGGAACAACCCCAGGGGTCGAGCCTGCTCAAGGCTGGCGGGGGGCGGGAGGATGAAGCACGCGCGGGTGTCCGCGGTCCCCGGGCTGCCTCTCTCCCGCCCGCGGCGGGTGGCAGCCGGAGCTGGAGCCCGCTTCCCTGCGCCCTGCAGCCGCTCGTGCGTGGCCGTCCCGCCGCGTCTCCCTCCCAGCGCTCCCGCCGTCCCCTCCCGGCCCCTGGCAGCGGGATGGCTGCCGGCCGCGGCACTTCCCCGCCTCCGGTGGGCTTGCGTGGCGAGGTTTGGGAAGAAAGGGGCGGGGGCGGGAGTTGAGTATTGTTGTGGGGGTGAGGGGCTCTAGGGGTATCCGAGCCTCAGTACGGCTTCCCCCATCAGCTGCCCCCAGCAGCCCCCTCGCTCCGCCCGGGAGCTGGGTGAGCTCCATCTCCGGTGGGCTGTTGGCGGGACCCCCCCCTCCCCCCGGCCGGGCACAGGGCTGCCCTGATGGCGCTTCCCGTGCCCGCAGAGCCCACGCTTTAGATTGCCCTGTGCGGGGTCGTGAGGTGTGTGACAGTGAAACGCATCCGTACGGGGGGTCCCCACTGTGTTTGGTGTCAGTGTGGCGGTGCCTTCAGAGACTGTGGTTTTTTTGTGTCTGCAGAAAGCACCTCCAGGAGATCCTGTCCTCCAGCAGCAATGTTTCCACTAGTTTCTCCTTGGATTCGGACTCCAGCAAGATCCTGGAGGTTCTCCCTGGTATGGAAGTGTCTGTCCTTAAGAGGGACAAGCTGGGCAATGAAAACATGCCACAGGAACAGCTGCTGTTGCCAACCCGTCCTCAGAAACAGCAGAAGGTGAAGGACAGGGAGAAGGAGAAGGTGTTTGTCACAGTGCGCCGGCCTCGGCTGCTCCAAGAGGCAGAGTCAGGTACCATCACCCCAGTCCAGGTTTTGTTCACCCTTCACTAGAGATGGAGAGTGGGTATTACACATTATTAGGACTTTATTCTTTTGGTTTTTTTGCTCTGCCCCAGCAGCATGTCACTTCTAGATCTAGTGGTTTCAGGCTTGGGCTTGTAAGTCCCGTTTTATGTAAGCCTTTAAGCGGAGGTGGTGTGTATGCCCACCTAAGCTACGGTTGGGTCCAGCCTAGCCCTGCCAGCCCCTGTCTGTGTGCTGAGGGTTTGTGCTGTATGTCCCTGTGTCTGTTTGCTGTTGCTGCCTGGGACTTGGGTGGCACCTTGGTGCAGCAGGGTCCTGACCTGCAGTTGTTTCTCTGCTTGAGGGACCTGTTCCAGGAGATGTTTCACCACATACCAAGTAGGGCCAGGCTTCTCAAAAAGTACAGCTGTGGCTGCCGGATGAATATGGACTATTGGTGCTGCTGTCCCAAATATAATTTTGAAACCCAGGGGGGTTTGATTTTTTTTAAATTTATTTTTCCTTTACTTAAACATCTAAGAAGTAAGGTACTTGGTCCTTGAGACCAAAGGGATGCAGATCCACATCTCTTGCAGTGCAGGCTGAGGTATGCCACCACCCAGAAATCTCCCATGTGAATGGCAACACTTTCTGGAGCCCTGTATCTGCTCATGAGAAGTTGAGAGCGCACCGCATCCTTCCAGATAATCCTTGGGAGGGTGGTAGTTAGCATGCATGCTTTAAGGAGCAGTTTGCAGTACCTGCTTTTCTCTGTGTATGGTGCAAAAGCGTAGCTCACCTTGGGCTCCCTTCTGGGACCCTGACATGTATAGGAAGGATGGGTGTTTCAGCAGGAGGGGCGGGGGAGAAGACTGTACAAGCCTTACAATAACAAAGGAAGTAACTGAGATGCTATTGTTTCCAAAATGACTATGTGAATAAAGATTATGGTCATTTCTTCATGGAAATTGTTTTTCCATAGCTTTAGAACGTATACTAAGTTGATGTTATGGAAAGCTTTGCATTTGCTTCTCATACCTAGGCAAATATAGGTAAATAATATCTTCCTACACTGAAGAGCTGAAAGGGGGGTGAGTAGTGGGCCAATATATGTATAGCCTAGAGAGACTGTAGAAGTGCTTTTAAAAACTGAGCCAAACAAGGCATCTGATCAACAGGCAAAGATGAATCAGCTTTATCTAGAACACTTTTGCTCTCTCCCTGAAGGTGCTTCTTGGGATACGCTTCCAGATGAATTGCTTTTGTCAGTCTTTGCCTATTTGTCCCTAAGTGACTTGTTAAAAGTTTCCCTGATTAACAAGAGATGGCATCGTCTTTCGTAAGTATTATTTCTCATCTAATACTAAGAAAACCTTTGTTTCCACAGACTTAAGTGATCTGGTTCTCATATAATTCAGTTTACACTGTGAGTTATGTGTATGTATAATCAAAAGATGTTTCATATATTTTAACATTAGTAAATTCAGTTAAATGGCTTTCTTGATCTCTTGTGACACTGAACACTTTCTGTGGTTGTACTCATAGATCTCACCCTTCATAACTCACTAACAAGTAAAATTCTGTGCCTCAGGTTTGATGAATCTCTCTGGCAGAGTCTTGATCTCACTGGTCAAAATCTGGAGCCAGGAGTGATTGGACAGGTGCTGCCTGCTGGTGTTACTGTATTGCGCTGCCCAAGATCTTGTATTGGGAATCCGTTGTTTAAAACAAGCAAGTAAGGCTTTTTCTGCATGTTCTGGGTCCTGAAATCATGTCTCAAATATTCAGTTTCTCTGTAGTTTTGGTTTTTAAGGTCTCCACCAGTAGTAGCACTTGTGCTGTCCCTGGAGCATGGAAGAGCTGATCAGTGGTTAGACATGTGCTGATATAAGGCATTCACCTGTCATTTATCTGAAACCAAGCTAATGTGATTTTTTTAAAAGTATCAAGCAACATTATCCATGTGCAATTTATATCTTGTAGAACCAAGAATTGTCAGCATCTCCATCATTTTTATATGGGAAGCTCAAATTTGACTCCAGCAGGATAGGCTTTCAGTTGTAATGACAAATCCTGTAAATGCCTTGAAAATAAGAGTTCTGCAGTTTTGTCTGGTAGCTTAGCAGTAGGCTTTCTGAGTTTAGTAGTCTGTCTAATGTGCAGCTGAATACAACAGTGTAATTATTTTCTGCAAGCTTTGCACTGTTTTAGTGTATTGGGTACATTTATGGTACAGGGAATTTGTGGAGCAGGTTTTAATGCAATTTTATTAACTTGCCTTTCTCCTTTTCTAGACCTCTCAGAATTCGACATATGGATTTGTCAAACTGCACAGTGTCTGTTGCAGATCTCGAGAGAATTCTTTGTCGGTGTGAAAGGCTGCAGAACCTCAGCTTGGAGGGACTCTTGCTTTCTGAAGACATCATCAAGTAAGTGACATATTTGGGAATATTCAGTAAACACCTTCTATCTGGTGCTATCATTTTGCACAGGCAGGCAAGCAAAAGAATGCAGCTGAGAGTCATTCATTATGGCAGTCTTGAAATGGTCAGTTTTAGGCACCTAACAGAATTGTCTGGCAGGCTAGATGAGCAGCCTTTCCTTTCTGTCCTTGAAGAGATGAGGCAAGGAGGAGACACCCTTCTAGAAGAGTGTTTCTTGGTGGCTTTTTTTTTCATACCACAGAGTATGGGGAGCCTGGAGAAACTGCTCATCTTTGGAGGATTTATGTGTCTTTTGGCTGTTCCTGCAGCTAAGCTGTACAGCAGAGCTACTTTTATTTTCCCATTTCTGTACTCCCAAGAGAACTTTGTATTCGGCATACAGGTTCTTTTCTATTTTAAGGGGTCCCAGCAGCTCTCCCACCACATGGACATTGTGCTTTTGCACTATTTCTCACTTCTCTGTTGAACTTTATTCTTGAGTGTCTGGAAAAATTACAGATTCTGTCAAGGAGATGAACTGTTGTTTGGTTAAAATGGAAATACACTAATGGGTGTGCAGTCAACCTCCTGTCAAATCACATCGAGTGATTGTGGAGGTTCCAGGAAGTGTAGATCAGATGGCAGAGGCTCTGGCTGTCCTCAAATGGCTCAATGTCCAAGTGGAGACTAGTGACAAGTGGCATTTTGTAGGGTTTGATATTGGGACTGGTGTTGTTTAAGATCGTTGGTGACATGGACAGTGGGATCGGTGCACCCTCAGCAAGTTTGCCAACGACACCAACCTGTGTTGTGTGGTCGACATGCTGGAGGGAAGGCACGCCATCCAGAGACAACTGGACAGGCTTGAGAGGTGGGCCCATGCCAACCTCATGAGGTTCAACAAGGCCAACTGCAAGGTCCTTGTAATAACTGCAAGGTCCAACCTTATAATTCTGTGATTCTGTCAGGGAGGTGGTGGAGTCACCGACCATGAGGGTGTTCAAGAAACGTCTGGATGTCGTGTTGAGGGATATGATTTAGTTGGGAAGTATTGGATATGGTTGGACTGGATGATCTTCTAGGTCTTTTCCAACCTTATAATTCTGTGATTCTGTCCTGCACCTGGATTGTGGCAATCCTAAGCACAAACACAGGCTGGGAGGAGAATTTATTGAGAGCAGCCCAAATAAACCAATGTAGTTTGGCTTTTGATGCCAGACAAAAAGTATCTGAAAATTGCATACTAATTAGGTACTGATGATGGAAGTTTATTACCTTGTGTACGAAGATATTGGTTGTAAGGGTCTGATCTAGTCTTGCAAGCAAGTGCATTCAGGGGGATGCTATCTGGACATGTGTTTTTCTGGAGTAACCTCCATCTTGTAGAGGGATGACTTCAGAAATGGAGCGATTGCTTTCTTTAGTAGAAATACAGTCATTTCTGATAAGCCATGGTGGATGTTTAATGGCATACAACAGGAGCAGGTGAAAATAAATTGTTTCCTTTTAAACTTAGCAGTTTATTAATATGCAGACATGTCAGGCAAATAGGCAAGTATCCCTTTTGAAGACGTGCTGTTATGCAGTAAGTACGGAGTTGAAATCATTACTGACTCTTAGGTTGGCCATTTTACTAAAGATGCAGTGCTGCATGTTTCACAAATAATTCTGTGCCCAGGATCTTCGCTTTTAAAAGTAATCACACATCCTAGCAATGCAAACAATGTTCCAACATTTAAGTTTTATCAGACTTTTCTTTTTTTCTTCTCTACAGGAGCATTGCTAAGAATCCCAGTCTGATGCGACTAAATCTCTGTGGGTGCTCAGGGTTTTCTGCAGAAGCCTTGAAGCTGATGTTGAACAGCTGTTCTAAGTAAGATGAAAACAGTTTTTGCTATTCCTGCTTACTGCTATTCCTGAGGAAAAGGATTCTCTTTGTTTTCTTCCATAGGCATCCCAATTTTACTTGTCTGTAGTATCTTTTTTTATGAGCCTGTTTGTGTTCCTAAATGCCTAAGAGTTATTAGATGAATAGTCAGATGCTTTCTTTCCATCAAGCTGTTTTCTTTTTTAATAGCAGAGATGTACTTCAGTAGTTTTCCATGAGTTTCCTTAAAGGAAGTCTTGTTGGTGGGTAAACCTCACTTTTGTTCCTTTGATTATAATGTGAATTTGATTTTCTTAATTAAATCGGTATGTGATCCTCACAAAGTGAAAGTGTTTTGAAACTGAAAAGTTGAGTTCCAGAGCTCCCTTTACAATCAAGAGTATAGCATCAATGTCAGAAAATATTGGGCCTTTCTATCCATGATAGAGGTTACTGAAGGATTATTCTACTTTATGAAGCACTGTGTTCAGGTTGACAGCTCCAGCGATTAAGCCATCTGCTGGCAGGAAGTCACTGAACTGAGCCCCAGTCAATCAAGGTTTTATACCCTGATCTTTCTGATGACTTCCTGTGATATCTGGGACAATCTACTTAATCTTTGCTTCTGCAAAGGCATGTTTTTAATCAAACTGCAAGTCAGTGGACAGACAAAGCCTTAATCTTCCTCTGCCTCTCATGGGTAGATAATGTGTTCCTATTGCTTGGTCTGATTACTTGGATCATGAGCTCTTTAGCGAACAGCAGTCTGTACTGTGCACAGTGAATAGCAGATGGCAAATCTGATCCTAGGAATGCTAGTGGTGACTTTTTTTCGTTTACATAGAGATGCTCTAGTTCTGCTTTCACTGTGTCTTTGTCCTGTAGTTAGAACTACAATGCCTGCACACAAAACAAAATACTTTGTCCCAGCCTCGAATGGTGATAGGCTACAGGTAATCAAGCAAGTAAAGAGAGTTAAGGTCACAGAACTATGAAGTATTTTATGCTGATTAGGATTAATTGGTCATGTGACCAGTGCTAATAATAGATATCCTTTTTTCTCTCAGTGTGAACATCTGCTCAGTAGTAACAGATTCAAGTCACAAAGCAGAAGCAAGATGAAAAGACACTGTCTCCTTCTGGCAGTCCCTGGAGACAGCCATTCCACTTCCTAAGGTATCACTGAATCATTCCAGTTGGAAGTGGCCTTGGGAAGTTACTTTAACACTTTGCCCACAGCGGGATCCAAATTCAGCACTGGCCAGGTTGATGAGGACTTTCTCTGGTTGGATCTTGAAAACCTCCAAAGACAGATTCTGGCTGGGTAACCTGCTTCAGTGCTTAATTATTGTCACAGTGAAATTTGTAGTTATGAATATAGGAAGTTGGTAGCAGGTGTGTTAAAAAATATCTACTGTAATAAATAATATCAGAACTCAAACTGTATTTCAGTCATTCTTCCAAACAACTCTCTGTTCATTTGTGTGTAGGTTGGAGGAGCTGAACTTATCCTGGTGTGACTTCACATCACTTCATGTCAAAGCAGCAGTCAATCATGTTACTTCAAAAGTAACCCAATTAAATTTAAGTGGATATAGACAGAATCTACAGATATCAGGTAAATAGCAGCATGGCAAACCTTTATCCCACCATGGGATAAAGCAGCAGGCTTTGGTTTTTTTTCTGCTTGGCACCTGCTGTGTGTATAGAAAAATCATGCACTAACACTGACTTTGTGCTCTGTATAGCTTGATGTTTTTGCTGTGAGAAAATCTTACTCATGTCTCTGGCTCAGCCATGAGGGGTGATGTGATCTGTCTCCTGATTTTAAAAATAGTCACATGAAATGCATGTGAATTCTGAAATACCAACATTATTTTGCATGTTGATTAGCACCTAGCTAATATAGTGGCCTTTTAGGTGGTATCTGAGCCACAAGTGATTCTATGCTATTTGCAGACAATGAAAAGATGGTCTCAAGAATTTACAGTTTAAATCAGGAAAACCAGAACTGTCTGTCATGAGGAAAGAACTTTCTGTGGGTAAAAATGGAGATGTCTAGAGAACTTGATGCTCTGAAAGAGTATTTGAAGCGTGGAAATTTTTTGGTATTTTTTCACAACACGTAAGAATTTCAGGTATCTCACCATAACTGTGTCTCAGATTTCTACAGCAATATCAATTGACTTTTTGACTTGCTAAGCTGATGGCACAGTTGACTTTTAGGGACACTTGTTTAGACTAAATGTATCTGTTTTGCTGAGGATTAAAAGAAGTTCCTGTAAGGTATCTTCATAGGCAGACTATATGCTGTGAGTCTTGAGTGTGTATCTTTTTAACAAAAAGTTGCTTCAGTTGTGGGATTCTAGTAGAGAAGATACAAGTGAACATCTGTGGAAGTGAGTAGGCTGTATAGAGCACATTCATCTTGTCACTGAAAGATGGACTGACTGTGTGACCTCTTTTCAGATGTTAAAACACTGTTGGAAAGATGTCCTTTTCTTCGTCATTTAGATCTAAGGTAAGAAGACCTGTGCAGCTATTCCTTAAATTCTTATGGTTCAGGTGTTTGCCAGTTCTCTCATGGTGTCTCAATTATATAGCAATAATGCATGATTGTGTAGGATTGCCCAACCAGAAAACACTTTCTATGCTAAGCCTACAAAGGATTAACTATCCAGCATTACCTTAACTGGAGCAGGTAACTAACTTGAAGATCATCTTCTTACCCGAGCATAAATGTTGCATACATAAATGATGCTAATATTCAAGGATCACTTCCTCCAGGCTCAGGGGCGATGCATCCCAACAAAGAGGAAAGCAGGCAAAAATGCCAGGAGGCCTGCATGGATGAACAAGGAACTCCTGAGCAAACTCAAACACAAAAAGGAAGCCTACAGAGGGTGAAAGCAAGGACAGGTAGCCTGGGGACAATACAGAGACACTGTCC
>VZTO01005352.1:0-24687 GCA_013400615.1 Syrrhaptes paradoxus | reverse complement strand
CTTTCCAACCCAAGCCTTTCTATATGTAAGGTATGATTCCCTGATAACTTTCCAATAAGCAACAGTAGAACAAATCCTGAAAAATAACTATTACAGACACTCTAAACTACAAGACCAGTTAGTGAAATCCAACAAGTGCACTGCAAATTACCAGATACACCATCTAAAAGGAAAAACTCCAGCTGCAGGTCAAAGAAATTCCAAGCTATAACTGACAAGATTAAAAAAACAAAATAGCACAAAAATAGAAATTTAGTTGGGGGAAAAAATAGCATTCAGCCTTTTACATGAGGCAATTAGCAAAAGCAAGGAAATGCAGTAAGGTATCAGGAGAATTTTAGAATTATAAAGTTGATATATTAATAAAAGGAATACATATGAAACATCTGAAAAAAAAAAAAAACCTGTCTCGCTTTATTACTTAAACGAATGAAAGAGCTCAAGGGGCTTTTATATATTTAGTAAGAGCTCTTAAAAAGAAAGCAGCTCCAGAGCAGAAACACAATGACACTGAATCATGAAGATACAGGAAAAAGATAAAACCATTAGCAGTGTGTATTCTGCAACTACTTCTCTAGAAACTGAGTTTGATAATTGGAACAAGACTGCCAAAAACACAGGACTGCCCTAGGACAGAGAGAAACAGGCTAATTCTGTACTAAAAAAAGTCAGGCAATGCCAAGCTAAATTAGATCTAATTAAGTTTGAGAGAAGTGCTAAACTTAAAGGACTAAAACATCATCTTATCTAATTTAACTCTTAATATTACTTTGAAGCAACATTCCTCTATTGCTGCAGTTATTTTCTGTTCACAGCTAGAGAGGAATCTGAAGCAGTGATTCAATGCCCTATGTCTCAAGAAAAAACATGGATGATAAACAAGTAAGCAATACTCTAATGATCCAGTCTAAAAGTCCCTTAAGACAGAAGCACACCTGTAACCCCTGACTTTACAGCAGAATCCACCAAGACTGGGGAAGGGTCAGAGGTATAGCTTACATATGAATCATGAAAGGATAATGAATGTGACACGCCGAACTGTTGTAGGAACAGAAAGGAAAAGGAGCAAAAGCTTTCTTCCCCATGCTCTCCTCAGATACTTCAGCAAACACAGCAAGATAGCTATCTACATCCAGTTGCATAAAATAAAACCTTAAGAATTTAGTGTGGATGCAGGGAGGTGGAGGGGAAGCAGGGAAATCAGGCCTTAACAGTCTCTGGAGATTACTGGTACAAGTTACCTAGAACACAGTGCTATTGGCAACCTGAAAAACACCCAACTAGTTATTAAGAAGGAAGACACTTGCAGAGATATGTTATACATAGAAGACACTGTAGAGTTCTGTGCATAGGTAGAAGTGAAAGCATGTAAGCAAATGAGCAAGGAATGTCTTCCTGATTAAAAAAAGAAATGTTTTCTCTGGAGTTGTCTGGACCACGCTGTGGGACTGGCAGCGTTCTAAGAGCAGCAGAACTAATAAAGCCAGATCACATACAGATTTGTAGGAACCATACAACCATACATCATGCCATCGCAATAATCGCGGCTGTTAGTGGTGTTTCAGAATATCCATGCTGACCAGGAAGCAGCATATGTTTGCTGGCTGCCAGCCTGTCAACACTGGCAGTATATATAAGATTGACTATTATTCACTTTTCCCTGAAGTTGTAAATTTCTTTCTCTTCCTAGTCACAGAGGTGTTTAAAATTTTGGGGAAGGGAAAAGGAAAGGAGAGTATATAACCTCCGTTCCCTTGGGAAATCAGGCTAGAAACAGTACACATCTTTGCAACAATGAACTGGAATTACTTTTCTAACCAGTCATACACTATCCAGTGGTGTCTTTTATTCTGAAATTGCTCTTCCTTTGCACTATTAGTCTAGAACGCCTTTAGACTATCAGATGGGTGGACAGTTCTCTAAGCTTGCCCAGAAAGCTTCAAGAACAAAACAAACAAACAAACAACAAAACCCTCCACCCACAAACCCCCCACTATACTGGCTGACAGACTGTACTTTTCAAAAGTTAAATTTAAAAGGTTAACTACTTTTTGTCATACTCAAGAGAATATAGATACCCTTCTTACCCAGAAAAGCATATGAGTCACTGTATCTTCTCTTGCAAAAATACCTCAACATGAACTTGCCAGATAACTTCTCCGAGTTGTGGACATGATCACTGCAAAGAAAAAAAACAGCATTTTTGTTAGTTGTTAGAGTATCTTTTAATTTAGATATTTACAATTTGTCACTGACATCAAAGGGATATTTCACTAATTATATCTTATATGTGTGCATGGAACTGCCTGCTCATTATATATTTTTAATGCACAGTAACATAAACAAAAAGCTTAACAACACTTTTTTTCATCCATTAACGACATATTTGACAAATAGAGGCCGGGAAGGACACTCAAATTAAGCTTTTGAGAACCAAGAGCAAAGCCCCAGCATCTGGATCATTGAAGTGCCAGGCACAACGGGCATACTCAGGCCTGTAAAAATGGTTTCCCCACATTTTGGTCTCAAGTCAAAAGCAGTGGTTCCCAAGTTGTGGTTGGCAGTGCTGTCAGATCACCTCATACTGCCTCTCCTCCTTGTTTCCAGCTGCTACATCACATCAAAAGGCAGCTAAAAATACACACTTTTCTAATATTACTTTTCCAGGTAAGCAACTGCTGTACTTGCCACAAGGATGTTATATGATTGTGAAGAAAGAGGAATATGAACCATGATTCTAAAAATGGGAAAGTGGAATACAAGACAAGTTCTTTATTAATAGGGTAGGTTGGCACTTCCCTAAAATAATCATAATTGTTTTTCATAAATCCAAGAGGAGCTGAGGGATTTAGTATGCTTGTACTACTGTCAGAAATTGAACAATAACAGGACAGAGAGCAATTTGCTTCTCCACACTAGAACCAAGCCCAGGACAGCAGTAAGAGTTATCAGAAAACACTTATATTAACTTATATTAAAGCACTACATGCCAAACAGGAAGAAAAATATTCAAATATAATACATATTTACTGAAATAAAAAGCTATGGGGTTGAGCAATCACTAGGTGAATATTGAAATATTCCTAGGCAGAAGCTCCAGGATCATGTCAGAAAAGTACAAAACTTCATTAGTTTCCATTCACCTCTGAAATCACTAAAATTGCTGAAATGCTTTTAAAGTTAGGCCATAGCACTGCTATTGAGAGATTCCATAAAAGTGACCTTTCCAGAGAGCAACAGAGTTACAAGTACCAAATCTTAGTAGAAAATGAAGCTTAAAGTTCTTTTGCAACTTCAGTGTTTACACCCATTTCTCTTTCCCCCCATTATGTTCCTACCAAGTCTACAAACACAACACAGTTAAACCTACTATAATTGGTTCAGAACAAGGCCTTAACAGAGAAAACAAAAGGTAAAGCTCCTAGACCAAGGGCTGTACGATTTTCAATAAAGCGTTACTTAAAACATTAGGTCACTCAGGCCTCTGAAGACATATCTGCATTCCAAATAAAACCAGTAATGCTATCTTACTGGACACAGGCAGAAAATGGGCTGCATGCTAACTATCTTAACTCATTAAAAATACGACAAGGACACGGAAGCTTATCTTGAAATTTCATGCTTAGTGTTACTCAACTTTATACAACACTGTTATTCCTCAGAATAACACAGTCGATGTACCACCTATGGCATCACCATTCCTAGCGACACAGTCTGTCAGACAAGGTGTCCGGTGGCTCCAGGTGTGATCGGCTCCTTTGGGAACCATCCTTCATTAATGGAAAACAGTTTCTAGAATTTGGTTGACTGTCCCAGTTAAACCTCTCAATCTTGTGTTAGGATAAAACTTCAGTCATTGCTAAAGTATTTACTATCCAATCTAGTAATTTTAAATTAATTTAAATCAATGTGCAACAGATGTGCAGTTTCACAGATTTCTTGTGACAGCACTAAGTTGACAAAATACAAATTACTTCTGAACTGGTCCTAAAGCAATCCTGGTTTTACAAAGGAGCACTGCCAATGTTTATTTTAGCCTAAACAGAAAGCAAATTTAATTCCACCAAAATCCACAGTGAATTAATAAATTTGTAGATTTTCTAAGAAAAAGTTATAATAATGTTCCTAAAAAAAAAATCTCTTTTCAACTAAAAATTATTTCTATGTACTTTACACTGACATAAATTATATTAAAAAATAACAGGTAGTAAGCACTCTACAGGGATTACAGAAGCAATAAGCAGTAGTATCTTAACACTATATTCCCATTTGCAGTAAATTTAGAAACATTCAAAGCTATGAAGTTTGCATGAGTGTAGTCTTCAAGTATTCTGAGTGTACAATGAAACTACAAAGAGAGCTAGGAAAACGGTTTGTGTAATGTGATTTAAATAAAGACAACAGTTACAACCTATTTGTAATCCTGAAATACCACATGTTAATAGATTACTGTGAAAACTGAGACCACTCTTTCCAGAAGTGTCACAAGACCTAGCCAGTGCTTTCCACCTGTGACTTCTAGGAGGAACACTCAAAGCCAAGATTGTGCTCTGTCCTAAAGATAATACACTTGGTTTGCTCTCACACCGTCACCCAATTTAAATATTACTTGAGATAGTAAATTACATTCAAAATATTAACTCCTAAAAATGCACCATCTTCACAAAAGCTGACACACTGCATAACGTATGACATCTTACAAAACAGGTACAGTACTCTTATTTCAAAAAGAAGAATCTACAAAATTCTTTGTTTTGGTATTTTCATTTGGTGATGGCTTCAAAACACTGATGGAAAACAAAACCAGACAAATCTTACAAGTCAAAATAAACTGAAAGCGGAGGGAAAACAATAAACTGAAACAATAAACTGAAAGCAGTCTCTCTGCTCCTTGCACACTGTTTAATTAGTTCAATGCTACCACAAGCCTACACAGGCAAGCAGGCCAACGTGTTCAGTGACACTGGCGCACATACATCACCTTGGACCATGGAGGCAGAAGTAAAAGGAATGGAGGGAGACTACAGTTCTCTTTGGATTGTTGCTTAAAGGGATTCACTTAGCAGTAACGAGAGACTCCATTATTCAAGACATTGCTTCTGTTAAGGTATGCTTGCTGAAGATGTTAATGTCCTATTTGCACATTGCCAAATGCCTGCCATAGACTACTGCTCCTAGGGATGCACTAAGAAAGCTGCTCACACAAGCGCTCCTCAACCTTATTCAGTCAAAATGAATAAGGCTGGCAAACACCTACCCTTTGAATAAACCCACTTGAGGAAGGAAGAAAGGGCATTACTAAGGATTACAAAACAACTTCCTCCCTTCCAATACACATTCCAGAAATAATTAATTACTATTTTAATACTAGAGACAACATTTCTTAAAAAACAAGGAATATGTTGGCTTAAGTGGAACAATGCATTTTTCTACACACACGCACACACAGACACACAGACACAAATGTGCTCATTGTAGACAGCTTGAAGAACTGATTTGAAGGGCTGGAAGAAAGAGGGTGCTGTTATTTTTTTAACTAGACAAGGTAAAGGGGATAAGTGTCTCAAGTGTTCATGAAAGCCTTATCAGGGCAAAGTACTACTGTTCTCTTCCTAGCAGCCTGACAATTTGGAAGTGCAGTTGTGCAGGGAGAAGAATCTGAAGGTCTGAACCTCCAAATCAAAACTCAAACCTGCCAAGAAGAGGTAAAGG
Organism: Syrrhaptes paradoxus; assembly: GCA_013400615.1. Classification (NCBI taxonomy): domain Eukaryota; kingdom Metazoa; phylum Chordata; class Aves; order Pterocliformes; family Pteroclidae; genus Syrrhaptes; species Syrrhaptes paradoxus. The sequence continues at coordinate 18,975 of VZTO01005352.1, read as the reverse complement.
ATAGCGAGCTGTAATTCCAACAACACAGAAAATTGGCATAAGTCAACCAAAAGAAATGGTGTAAGCCTTTTCCTGGCTACCTGTGCTGGTGTACACTGTGTGGCTGCTCAGTCAAACAGCTCAAGGAACTGATCCAGACTAAAATGAATTATCAGAAAAAGTCTCAATTATTTACTCCATTTGGTTTATGACTTCTGTATAAACATTCATGTTAACACAAGAGAGGAGGATGAGGAGGGACGAAGCAGCAACCAGGGCAAGACTGATTTCTTCCACAGCAGCACTGAGTTGTTACGATATTAAGACCTTAGATATGCACTATGAAGAGTAATCTCAACTTGAAGCCTACGTATTAATCAACTGTGGGGTTCTGGCTGCGAAGAGAGAGATTAGGACTCTATGTAAGCTCATGCTTTGAACATTCACGTTGAAAGTTCAGCCATGGAAAACGTTTACTTCAAAAATAAAACGCTGAAGTTTCAAGGGCTTAAGCTGGCAGACTGTCAAGTCAAAGAAAAATAATGATATTTTGCCATTGTTCCAAACTGAAAGTAAGAAGTAATCTCCTCCCCCTCCTTGGTGCAGATTCACAATGAGCAAAAAGCAGCCTTAGCCTGGATAGCTGATGTTCTGCCAGTTTCTTTTCAAGCAGCTACACATTCGTCACTTCAGTTCAAAAATATAATTCCAAGATATTTTGAACAGCAAGGTACATCCTTGAACCCTAAAGCCTAGTAAGGGGCTACAAACAGGACAATGTCAGGACTACATGTGTTGACACGTTAGATTAGAAAATACTGTACAGTTGCCATCCGTTTCTGTTCAGCAAATCTAAAATCCTTGAAAGAGAAAAACCATCAATGGAAGAACAGAACATGAACAACACTGAACCAAAAATAGAGACACGGTTGTTTCTGAAGTACTCTTTTCCCTGTACATACACAAGTCTACTGGATAATAATACAACCATCATGAACAAAGCTAGTATCTCTAATTATATCAGGATCACAGAACTACATATGGTCAACATAAGTTTCAGATACTATTACAGAAATAATGCTATACAGATCTATTGAGAACTCCACATACTGGCAGAAGCTCCACAAATTCAAAACAATGATGCATATTAATTACAAGTAAAGACACCCTTAAATCATTTAGGCAGTAACCTGAGGACCAATCATCATAACATGTAAATCCATAAAGGAAACATTAAACAGAAGCAGTTCCCTTCAAATTACCTCCACACACCCTAAGAAGGCAACTCATAACTTCACCTTATCATTTGAAAAAGTAAAAGAAAAAGCAGTAAGTTACCAAAGGAAGGTACCTGCTACAGATGAGAACTCTAGGTGACTCGCTGAAATAATGTTTTCTCTACTGCTATGTCTAACTCTCCTCAAACAGAAGCTGCCAATATACCTTTTTAAAATTCACATATCCAGAACAAATTATTCTGGTCAGTGTTCAAGTACAGCAGCCCCCTTGATGACCTCTGCAAAAGCTGTTAAGTACTCCAAGAAAAAGTCATGGAGCTTTCCCCTAGCAGGGCAGAATTTGTTTCTACTTTTAAGAACACTAATGAAGCATATCCTTCTCTATCAAGTTCTAAAATGTAAATACATCTCAAATTGATATAAAAAGTGACCTAATGGTCATTCATATGCAATTCTTGGGAGTTCCGAGTTAAGGAAAAGCACACCATAATAGCTATGCCTCACTAAAAGCAAAGGAAATTGGAAGCAAAGTTGAAAAGATGGGTCAATCATATCCACATCCTTGACTAGCACAGTAAAAACATCCAATATCAGATATTTTGTAAACAGAGCATTTCATTGCAAATTGGCTATTTTGCAAACAGATAGTTCCTCTATTCTGAGATCAATTTATACTGTTTTAACAGTCTTATTTCTTCTCACTATATTTTTCAAAAAGTCAAGAGCCTGCTTAATGCCTCTCCCTCACTGTAGTACCCTTGCCTCACACCAGCTTACAAGCATCTTCACACACAGAGCTCTTCACATGCACCCAGCTCCTTCCCATGCTTCCTTTCTATCTGACCAAGCAATTCTCCAATGCAAACTAGCTACCTACCACCTCTTAAAACTCATAAAAACAAAGTTCTACTTGTCTTTCTCTAGCGATGTATCTACAGTGGTGACTACATAGGAAAATGCAGTATTGCTATTCATACAATTTGCAAGACATATCAAAAAAGCCACCTTTTCAAATTTGAGTGAAAAGGACCACAAAATTCAAAAGTTTCTAGAACCACAACTGAGAGGAGTGACAGCCTAAGCTGTGATTTCTTAGGAACTGCAATTTTTAAATTTAGTGTTAACCTTAAGACTAAATCTTGATACATGCACTTCAAAATAAAAAAAATTCTTGCACTATGAGTTGCTCAGTTGATAAATTTTCCATTTCTGATGAAAACAAAGAGCAAGGTTTTATAGATAGCATTTGTAATTTTGTTCACTGCTAACATTAATGAAACAAAGCACTTGATAGTAGCAAGGTCATATGTACATCTAGAAGACAAGAAAACAAAGGACAACTCCATAACTAAAAATTAGCTTCTCTTTGCAGCAACATAAATTAACTGAAATGTTTAAAAATACAAGACTATATTAATGGATCACCTGTAAACTGCTCATACTCCTTTGTGCCACTGCAATACTAAAGAGATATTAAATGTCAAGCTACTGGGGAGAAAATTGCCAGACCAGCCTGGTGTCTCATCCTGCTACAGTTATGCTCTACATGAAGTCAAAGGTGGCCTGGGATGGACAGTTCCAATAGCATCCACAAATTTATAAAGTGACCTTCATAATGACTTAACTCCCAACCTGCATTCTTTCACGGCAGAAGTTTGACAAGCAAACTATCACTATAGCACCACTGGCAATCTTCAATCAGCCTCTGTATAAAACATGTTTATTTGAACAACTGCAGAATGCGACCAAGGGATCTAACCTGCATAGTATTTGGCAAGCAAGGAGTTAAAATCCTGCCTAAGACTACCCCACAGCTGCTGTCAGCAGTCAGGCTTGTCAAGAGCAGCTCTGAGCTGCCTTGACAAGACTAATTGGCAGCAAGCACCTGATTCCCTAGGCTGGGCCCGGGTAGGTAAAAGAATATAAACCCTGCAAAGAAGGAGAAGCTGGAAGGCTGCCAGTAGGTCTAGCCTGTTTCATGTTTTCACTTTGATCCACGGGCAACTTCATCCTAGACTATACCCAGTTAGAGGCATCAGAAACATTTTTCTGCAACTGTCCAGCTGAAAGGAACCTGTGCTTTACGGTTCTGTACCTGCAAGCTCTGCCTCCGAGCGCCCACCAAGCCTTCCTGTGCAAGGTCACGCTGCAGCACTGCCAACTGCACCATCAATACTATTATTAAATTGCAGCAGAAATGAAATTTTGGTTTTCAAATGCCACCAAAAATTAGCTAAAGGTGTTATTATAACTTTAAAATTATGGACTAATATGCCAGAAAATCAAAACTAAGACTGTCCTGGATAGTCTGTACATTGGACATATAAAGCATGTGCAATGACAGTTTATGATACATAGCAAATTTCAGTGCATCTTTACGGAAAGTAAAAAAAAAAAAAAAAAAAGCAACCAAGAAAAACCCCACCACAGCTTGTTGAAAACTAGCTAAAAGTAGACTGCACGAACTACTTCAAGTGGGACTTCCAAAATTGTTAAAAAACGTCAAAATGTCACTTAGAACATATTTTGACCTCTACTAGTAATCATGATTTTAGTGAATTTGAAGCTTTCTGAAATTCTGTCCTTTGTTTTTTCACACTCTTAAAATTCAAATTAGAAAATGTAAAGCATTAGCCTTGCAGGTTTAGTCACTGAGGCAGGGAGATTTTTCATAGGAGTAAGGAAAAAATGTATTAGTTTCTTAGCTTAGCAGAGTTTTATATTATTGAACCAACAAGTGCCTAATTATATATATAGACACATACAAACCATTAATATATACAGGTATATACAAATACATATACTGATGTATATATTTCATATTTCAGGTTTTTGTGCAAGACAGTTTACGTATAAATATTGAAAAGTCAGAACTGAATTTCTTTAAAGCAAAGTGCCCAGCAGAGACTATATCTAAGCCTCTGCTGACTTTCATGTTTTAGATGTTTTACTTCCAGCTTGCTAGTCAAGATTTCCAACAATGTACAGTAGCACAAATATTTCCATGACTTAAATAATTGGAGATTCAGAAGAGTTAAAAGGATAAGTCAGTACTTGCACACAGTCTCTGTATGAAAGATGTTTCAGTCAATAAGTGTTAATGCAGAATTACAGAGTTTGTTAAATCAAGAGGCTATAATGGAACTGCTTGATAGTCATACCACTGGTATCACTAGAACAAACGCGTCCTAGCAGCCATGGAGCACGCTGCTCTGTTTTGAATTGAACATGTTATATAAAGTATTGCACCATTCCTTTAACTGATAGTGACATTAAACAGTACTAATAAAAAGACCCGTTAACAATCTTTACACAGTAAAAGACCTGTGTAATGAGATTATAAATTACTAAATTCAGAGTTAGTGCTCCAGCAATAACAAAAAGTTTCTTTGAGTAATGACACAGCAAAGAAGCCAACACTTTTTAAAACCTGCTCTCCTTTTGTATTCTGCACCTTTACACAAAGACAACTAATGAGTAAATTCAGAGGCTCTCTTGGTCTCTACTCATGAGCAAGGAGACTTCAGTGTTTTCAAATGGAAAGTTCATGCTTTAAAATATAGTATCAGGATGCACCATAAAAGCTTCAAGAAAAAAAAAAATCTGTCTCCACATTGACAAAAATTTAAGACTATCACTATATGCACATAAGCATTAGAGACTGAACAATCACTGATAAACAATAGAAGTCCAGTCTGTCTTTCCTCTTAAAAGCATCTATTGCCTCAGTCCATTACAACTGAAGCGTTAAATTATATTATCTTTAGGGAGCTGGATCCTATTGCATAGAGAGATGCAAAGGAGGCGATACTTTTTGTCAAGATGTGGCTACATCTTTCTTCTTGGCCTTACATAATGCAATCAGTTACATCAAAACTACTGGAATGAAATACGTCTTCTACCAAAGCAGCACCTGTCAATGTCAACCAGGTGAGCCCCCACAGGATGAAAACTTTCTAAGATAAATGGTTTTTATTAGCTCCTAAGTTCTTATGAAAACAAAAACACATAAATGCTTTGCCTTTTGATGTTGTCTATCTAGTCCTAAAGCTGTCACCAGTTTTCACTAAGGATTGTCGCACCAAGACCTAGCCATAGACCAATAACCCACTGATTAGCTAATGGGCATTCCTATTAATCAACAGGGAAATGGCTTATCAGAAAAAGGCAACTCACTAACCTGTGATACCACTCTAATACCCAAAACACACAACAGCTCATTCAGTGCTAGAAAGTTGCTTATTATCTATCAGCTCCTGTCCGATATGGGTACATATATGCTATAGGCTGCAGGAACTCCAAGATGATGCAGCAAAGGAACAGACTGGAAAAATGAATCTTTACAACAATCTCTACCAGCTGCACAAGACTAGTAAAACTAATAATCCCCTTTTGCCATTAATCAGATTTATGAAAGCAGAGATTCAGTTGTATGAATGGTTTAAGAAACAGCATTTCATGCAGAAAAACTCTGCAGCATGACATAAAACTGAGCAAACCTAAATCAGATGATTACAGGATGATGAACTTGTCAGAGAGCAAGTACTTAAAAAAACCAAACCACCACACACAAAACCAAACCTCAAAACACAATGGAGACAAAGTGAATGATTGAATCTATTTCACCATATCAGCATCAGATGGTAATTGACCATTGACCATCCCCTGCATGGAAGGAACAGAGGAGTACAGGTCTCTCTAGGTTATTTCTCATTAACAGAATTTAGCCATAGCCAGGGCACCCTAAGGGTGACAGTCCCTGATAACTAACCTATCATCACTTTGCTGCTATTAAAGGTAAATTCTTGCTTCCCTCCCACACCTTTGTATCAGTTCAAACATTTATTTGCCTCTATTTTCACTATAAGCTACTTAATGGAAGCACCAGACAAACAGCACTTCAGCTAGGAAAAAGCAGCCCAAAGAGACAAGTGACAGTGTGAGGGTAGGAAAACCTCCAGAGTCTCATGTCAAGAGTGAAAGGCAGAAGAACCATCTCTACCCACAGCAGTCAGCTGTAACACTGGCTTAGCCATTTCTGTGAAACCCTACTCCTTAATATTAAACCAGATTCTCCTTACACCAGGAAATGCTTCATTACATTAAACACAGAATGAAAGACATAACTGTGCAGCAAAAAGATAAAGTGAAGCTTTGAGACTAAGACTCATCTAGAAAAATGCTGTACATTTCAGAAGATCCAGAAGCCATAACACTGTTACCAGGAAAAACTATTAATATAAAAATACAACAACTGTTACTTAAAACACCAACCAATTTACATTAACATTTTCAAGTAGACAGGGACAACCTGTTCAATAAGGATCATAGCTTCCTGAAATAATTTAAGTACCCTCCATGACAAAAAATAATTTGATTCCTGATGTAGAAATAGATGTTTCCTCACTTTATCATTAGGAGCGATGTGGCACTCTCCGCACCTAGCTACACATAGTGGCCAGGAGTTCCTGATGCAAAACACGCAGGGTGATCACAAGAATGAAAACAGCAAAATTCTCATTAGCAGATGGAAACTCAAAAATTTTCTTTGGATACCCATGTTTATCCACAGCTTGAGCACCTCTCAAACCATTAGATAAAGCTGAAGGGTCTGAACTACTAAAACCAGCTTTGCACCTTCACACAGATCTCAAACTCTTCTGCTATAGATTGGCAGAAGTCTACCAGTCAGCTGGAGGAAAGGAGGGGAAAACCAGAGAACACTGTCTAGTGTTTGACTTGTACACGACACTGCAAATCTCTGAAAGCACTAGCACCAGTGGTACATAGGCATACAGGGCTAACCAGCAGGTAACTTAAAATCTGTCATGATTTGAAGAAAAATTACAATTTACCTTCATAAGAGTTCTGATAACCAGCCAGACTAGAACATCTTTCAGCAAAATTTATCTGTTCTCTCCTATACTGAACAAGCATAGAAAAGAAACTCCTGCTCAACAGGGTACTAACTTCCTGTGACGTCCACACTGCCCCAGTGAGCTCTGCTGCTAGCTCAGAGGAAGGCCAGCAATAAAACTCAGTGAAGGTTCTGTCACAAAACTTCAAGCATCTGCATAATTGACATGGATTTTGCTACATGGGAAATGCATTTAAAAGGGTACTTTAAGCTGTACAGTATCAACAGGCAAGGCCATCCTTCTGAAAGCTTTAACTACCCACCTCAGAAGTAGCAGAGAAATTCAGCCTACTTGGTGGGCTTAAGTTCTTCTTCCCAGCAAGAGGGTCATGCCTTTGAAAAAAACCCTATTTTTTAAAATTTATTACCATCACCTAATGCTTCACATTATCAGATCACTTTCTGTGGCTTTCTGCAGCTTACTGATTTGGTCTGAATTTTACAGCCCAGGTACCTATCTGAAATAGTTTTTCAAAGTTGAAGTTGTTGTAGGAAAACTGCCCAAAACCATTCAGTTTCAGGTGTCTTAAACAAAACAAACAAACAAAAACACCAAACAAAAAACCACAACACACACACAACCACATAACACACCACCTCTTCATAACACCACCTCCTCATCTTATAAATTCAGGAAATGTGCGCTTTGTATTGAATATCCTTTGCTATCCTTACAGATGTACAGACAAACTTGGTCCTGAAAAAAAAACCCTTTGGGTTCCTTATCTCACTAGTCTTCCCAGATTTTATCTGTTAAGGTCTCTAAAGAATCAGATTGAGCTTTTATTGGATGAGGGTCACAGCAATCAGTACTGACCAAATGTACATACCCTACTCATACGAAGTGATCAAGTACACTCACTACAACCCACAGTTACACACGCTAGTATTATGACTGGCATCCTTGTTATGCTTGGAAGTAACACATCTGTTCACATAGAGGAGAAGCCAAACTTTAGCCCAGTACAGACACTTCACCTTCTCTAAAAAAAAAGTCTTAACACTGTCAAAGTCACAGTCAAGAGTTCAGGTGTTGGTAGGAGTCTGGTGGTATTGGGTAGCTGACAGGACAGGAAAAGAAGAGAAGCGAGTGTCTGATTATGGAGCTGATGGTGCCAGGGCTGCCTCACAGAGACTTCCCACCTGGCTTTGTGTCATAAGACTCGTCTCAACCCCCTAATTAACCTGGGACAATTCTGGTTCCCAGGCTCTGCACAGCTTACGGCAGGCCAGAGATGTACTTGAAAGAAAAGTCCTGCTGAGCACACAGTGTGCACACAGTCTCCAGGGAATTCCACAAAGAAATGTTGCCCTGTCCAGTTCACACGTTTTCAGAAAAAGAATTGGCTCAATTTTGGCAGATTTTCATATAAAAGTAAAACATCACATCTCAGCCAGAGGTCACCCACTGACAAATTTCAAGTAGATGTTCCAGTTCAAAGGTGGACTACAATATTGCAAAGAAGAGAGTGCGATAAAAAAAAAAAAAAATGGCACAGGCAATTATTCTAGTTTTGCTTCTGAAAACAGACAAAAAGTTTTGGCTGAAAGCTTCTAACAAAATTAAACTCAAGGCAAATAAAAGGTATAAAGTATTTCAGTTCAAAAGATTACAGAGTTCAGCAAAGTTAAAAACAACTGAATAAAGCATCTCTTAAAAAATTTTTAACACTTTCCGTTACCTATAGAAGTAAGAAATGAGGGAATTGTGGGAACAATGACTCATGTGCAAACTCCCATTCTCACTTATGCAGCAATGCACTTTGCTACAGAATTTTACTGCTGTGCAACAAAACAAGACACTCTGTCAATGATACAGAATCACAACTATTCAAATTGTTCGTTAAGACTTTGCAAACTGATGGGTGAACAACTAGACACTGAGTTATCTGTGTCATGGACACTCAGGTTCAGTGGAATGACATGGCAGAATGATCCAGCAAACACAAATAAAACATAAAACTATCTTCCTCCCTAAAAATTCCAACTATTTGTTTACTCATTGAGATCATGTAACATTAACACTCTATGCCATCTTGTTTTCTCCAGAAAACACGCTATGAAAGGCAAATCAGAGTGACTTTTGCAAGGCTCAGAGATATTACAGTGAATGGGAAGACTTAACAGCCTTGATCTTGTGCAATGGCATACTCCACCCTAAGAGTACTGAGTGAAGGCAGTGAACAAAGTGAAGCTAGATGGACATATACAGAAGACAATATTCTCTTAAGTTATTACAGAAAATGGAGGGCTTTTAATCCCACAGTGAGCAGGAGCTGAAGTCCACAAGGACCAAATAAGACCCCTCAACAAGTTTGAAGAGCAGGAAACAAAACCACCTCAAGAGTAAGAAAACACAATGACCAGAAGAGGTTTTTCCTCATTCTTCTGACACTCTTCCAAGCAGCCCTGGACATCCTATTTAATATCAAATTGTATGGCCATGGCTATTAACTCATTACTTCCAGTTACCATTGCTCAACATCCACTATGGGCAATTTAAAGCCATTTGAAGTATCTCGAGAAGAGCATTACACGCAGCCAGCCTAAAACTGGAATACCTTTGAATACACCTACACCTGATCTAAAGTTATAACTTTGTCCAAATATCAGTTGTTTGTTCTTGGTGGGTTTGGGACTGTTTCCCTCAACAGATTTCCATGGTCATATGTCCTTTCTACCTGACCAGAGGTGAGAAAGAGGCAAAAGCAGCAGCAATTCTTTTAACAGCACCACTTGTTGGCACTACATTACAGCCCAGGGATCGCACACCAGTTTGGCACCACCATCACCAGCAGTTGTGCTACTACTGACAACCTGCAAGCTTCAGACTCCACACACACAGAACTTGATTTCACCTCCTTCTCCTCCCTCACTGTTTGATACACTCCTTTGCTGCTGCTCCTCACCAAGGAGGCTGAAGTCTATCTTCTTCCTCTGCACCCCCATAGGGCAACCAAAGCACATGAACAGTTCACTCCTATCTACTTAACTCCATAGGACAGGTATGCTTGCAAAGCCTTTTGAGTACCAGTTTTCTACACGCATTTATTTAAGCCCTAGGCTTAGCTCCAGCATAGAGGCATTTAACTACCTATGCTGCCTTGAATGTTGCAGTACAATCACTTCCCATTAGAGCTAAAGACATGGTTCAACTCCAAAACTAATGAAAAGATTATAAAATACACATGCAAAGCTAAATGTGTACAAAACAAGAATCAGAAGCACTGAACTCATCTATTCTTAAGGGATTTGCAAACAGTGCTGTATTGGTAGGCCTACCTAGTAAGCCTTTGCACCAGAGAGGTAGCTTTGTACATTGACATTCCTTCCTGATTCGGCTTCCATCACTAGCCCAAATCAAAAGACTAGAATTTTTGCCAACATAGTTGTAACAGCACAACTCCTGCTATAAGTGAAGCATGAGGGCTTCTGACAGCACAGTAATGAAAGCTCAGATCAAGACTACTTTTCCATGCTAATAACACTCAGCTGCATTTGCAAAATGTTTACCTCTAGATGATTCCTTATATCATGGTGTTTTTATTTAAAAAAACGTACATACTGAGCATTAGGAAAACTTACAGCAATTAATGAAATTGCACAACTAAAATATCCTTCAGAAGAGAGGCATCAGCTGAACGCTATTACACACTATTCCATGACTAAAGTATGTCTTTCCAATGCCGCAAAGCCTCCTCAGCCCCGCCAGGACACTAAAGCAATACACATAAACTAGCGAGGCAGAAGAGAAGAAATTCCGTTAGGTATGTCATCCATGTCAGCACATTCTTAAATCAACAACTGTTAATTAACTTACTGTCCTCTCTGAATTGACAATAACTTGAAAAAAGACAGGGCATCGTGCTTTAGAGATGACAACCTCACTGCTGGCAGGAAGCTTGGAGGCAGTAGGCTTTAAAAATGCCTCCCCATCAACTTGTTTCTAAGAGTGAAAATTAAAAAACTTCCAAAAAATTGCTGTCTATTTTACAAGTAATCCATACCCCAATAACTTTCTCACTGAATTAAATCGGTTTTATACTTCCTTGAGCAACAGCTCACAGTAGATCTACAGATTACCTAGGTAACAGAGTTTTGAAAACCTTACTAACACCTACTCCTATATTTGCCTTTGGCAAAAAAAAGTTTTTGACTCATTTTTATGTTCAATTAATCCACAGTCACATACTTCATAGAAAGACTGATGGAAAAACTCAACTTTCTGGAAACAGTTACTATAATTACTGACCCTCTTCACGTCAGCCAAAATTAAATTGCAAAGTAGGTTTTTTGGCATTAAAGCTATAACTTAATAGTACAAAGAAAAGCAAGTCTGTGAGCAACAGATGAAAACAAGTCCAGCATTTGTGAGAACTCAGAAAATGAGATACAAGCCATGAATTTACAGGAAAAAAATTGAGACTTGATCCTGAACAAGACTAGCCTCTTTCTAGATTTGTACTGCTAACAAGAAGGGCAGAACTATTACTTTGCATAACTTTTCTGTATCAAACTTTTGTCAAACGGAGCATTAATATTAAAAAGAGGAATATAATTTTATCAAATTTCATAGTAATTAATAAATTGTAAACCACAGCTGTATTGCACTTTATTTCCTTACATGACAATATTATCTTTTCTCCACAATTTTCAGGTCTGCTTTACTCACTGCTCTCTGGGATTATAAAGAAAGGAAAAAAAAAAACCAACAACTTAGTGCCTCTGTACTTCTCGGGAAAACAGAAAATGCCATTGCAGGTGTCCCATTAAGACACTTGGGTGAAATTATACACGTCTCTGTCGATGAGACTAACAAATCAAGATTCTTTTCACTTATTACAGGCTTTAAAGCAAGTACAGGGATGACATTCCTCAACTATGCATAGATATACCATTAGCATTCCACATTAACTTCACTAGCACTGAGATGATTGGCTTTCCATGGTACAAAATTGAATAGTCTCTCATATGTGACTAAAGTTTAAAAAATACTATTGAATTAATGGGTTACGTAGATCTTTTGCAGTCATCTCTTTTTCTACTGCTACACAGCCAAAATAAGGGAATATATTTGCATAATTGAAGCAAAACATTATTTCATAACAATAATTTTTGAGCCTATAAGCAGGAACTTACAGGACTAAGACTGAAGTCATTTATATGTTAAGAAGCATTTACAAAATAGGTATAACTGCAAATCCTCAGCTTATCTGTTATCATCTATATCACTCAGGGAGAGCATTTTCTGCCCAAATAAACCAACTGCATGGCTGAAAACAGGGCTGCAAAGCAAACTCCTCTGGACCTCAGTACCAACGAGGATTTCCAAACATCAGTTAAATGTAGGTAGCCTCAAAACGACAACTGATGATACATTACTATGCTAATTTTTTCCATTCCTAAAATTCTGATCAAACCTAGTCTCAAAAAAAGCCAAACAGCACTCACCAAAAAAGGTACAACCGTGATCAATAGCTATAGGGAAGGGATGAACCAAACATTGCACAAAAGCAGGGAGACTTCAACAAAAAAAATCAATTTTGCCTGAATTATATACATTTCCATGGCCTACAGCAGAACAAAATGTTTTTCTAAAACCACATACTACACTAAATCTAAGTCCAAATCTTAATCTAAAATACAAGATGACTGCTACTTCTTCAGACACAAATTACTCTACAGGTTTGGACGTTAAGGCCCGTAACCTTATTTATTCTGTTCACAACTGCTACACAGATATAAAAATAAAAAAACTTGTTCAATGCAGTCACCCACATAGGCAACTCTGAGCTACAGATTAATGTAATTACTTGATAACTTTGAATCTTAGTCACAGTCCTTCTAACAAAAACACTAATAATCCTTTAGCACATCCATCAGACCCTAAGGAATTTGAGAGAACAAAACCCTATCATCCGCACAAGAGAACTGATACTAGTCAATCCAGACTCTTGAGGCAAAGCAGTTTTTTCACTTCTTACAGCACAACAGCTTCAGCATTATAAGAAGTAAAAATTCTGACAGATTCCCAGATTTTCTCTTTTTAGTTCCAGTAAAAGAAAACAGTAGATCAACAGGTCAATCTGAAAGAGCCCTTATATTTATTCAAATAAATTTTGATAGAATACTATTTGATGGGCAATAAAAATACCATGTGGACTTACTGAACTTGCAAAAATTTTAAATGGGACATAAAAGCACCATAGAAGCCCATAAGAGAAGTTATTTTGGAATTGTCATGCCAGTGGACTAATTGCTAAGTTATCTTTGTAATAAAGAACAAAACCAAATTTCATCCTTAGAGTGAACACGAATTAGAAACCCAATATTTCAACCAGTTCTACCAGTGCAAAATACGTTGAGCTTCCAAAATAAATGCAGATTTGCTCCAAAAGTCCATCTCAAACATTCTCCTCTAAAGATAACTAGGTCGTCAAAAGAGACCAACAACCAAAATGCCATAATGCAAAATGGGGTAGAATTTTGCTAATAGCCAAACTAGGCTACAAGCTAGGAAAGTTGGCAAATACTAACAGGCAGATGAGGCACTCCTGAAACACAATAATGGGATACACTGTAAGAATAGCCAGACCATTAAAAGGGTACACTTAGTAAAAAACCTGTCTAATACATGAAATAGGTGAAATATTTATTAACACATCCCTGATACCCTCTCCCAGTGTCAGCACTTTGCAGTTCAAGGTCTTAAACCCAGAGGTAGTACCTTTGCATTCTCTAACATTATATTAGCAGAAATTTTAATCTCATCATCTTAACCTAAATTATTATATATAATTTGTCTTACAAAACTTCTGCAAAGAAACTGTGAAATTATTTCTTACCAAATAGGTTAGAGCAACGAGAGGTCTTGACAAATTTCTTGCTCCCATAAATAAAGCATCCAGATCTTAGGACCAATAATTAGGAGGAACTTATTCAACAGATGAACCACACACACTTCTAAAGATAAAGCTGGTCTGATGTTGCAACTTTAAACCCAATTTATATCCAAATCTATCCAGCATTGTGACAATCCAAATTAAGGTCTTGACTTACTATCAATAAATAAGTAAAAAAAAAAAAGCAAAATCAACGCAGATCATGTTTGTTGCCAAACTTTTAAAGAATGTCAAATGTCCACATGGGCAGAAGTCACTGGCTAGAACTTGCACAAATTTGGCAGTAGAAAATTTGCTCACTGGATCCAAGAGACTTTTTTACATTCAGGGTATGGCTAGAGGAGACAGACTTGAGAGAACAAGTCACTGCAGTCTGAACAACACCACCACCCCTCTGCACTGCCTTGCCCCACCGCACACCCCAGACCACTCTCTCAGGCCAACATCAGCACTCAGAGTTGGTCTCCCTGACAAGTTGGTGTCCCTCAACAAGCCATCACCAACTAACCCAGAAGAAAAAAGGAGAACATCCTGGATTAAATGAGAAACTGTGTCAGAGAATCTGGGGACTCCAAGCGTGTAATAACACAGGTACAATTTGGGACAGGTCAGACAGAAGCTTTATTAACTACGATCACAGTGAGAGAACATTGACAGCATCCCTCCCGGTTCTCTGCCAAGTGATCTCAGAGACCCAACCTACATACTATTTCAGAAAAAAGGCAAGGAAAACAAATAATTTCAACGTTAACAAAGCCAGGTGTCCATCCTGTGGAGGGATGGACTCTTTATGTCTCTTGCTAACAGCCACAATTCTAGGTAGGACTCGGGCAGCAAATAACAGGATAATATGGAGAGATGGTTCTCAGTGGAACCAATAGGAGTGGCACACCCAGTATTATCCTAGCTCAGAAGCAGTGATTTGGAAACAATCACAAACTGCTAGCTTTTAAATTATAGNACCCAAAGGGTGGTGGCACACTGGAACAGGTTGCCCAGGGAGGTCGTGGATGCCCCATCCCTGGAGGCATTCAAGGCCAGGCTGGATGTGGCTCTGAGCAGCCCTGCATATGGCAGGGGGGGTTGGAACTAGATGATCACTATGGTCTTTTCAACCCGGGCCATTCTATGATTATATGATTCTATGAATGTTCTTCTAGTAAAGATAACCTCTTAGCCAGACCTCTCAATCTTAAATATTAATAATTTTACCAGCATAACTGTTTGGAAGCTTAAAAATACATAGCTATTTTCCTTTTCCAAGCCCTTAGTAAGGCAAATGAACAAGAAATGAGATCTACCAGGTCTAAAATACTGCAAGACACAAGTGAATAGAAATTTTAACTTATTGAGCAATTTTAAATAAAGTCTGTGTTTTGATAAAATTGCTGGTTTTACTACTCATCCAGCAGATCCGACATAATAAACCAATTTTAAAATGTTATTTGTATATTTAATTGAATTTCATTTTCTATCCAAGTGAGGTTTAACATGTTTAAAAAAAAAACATCTATGTAATTCACCATTCCCCAAAATAAATGTGAAAATCAATGATCTAATAAAACAAAGCATGAACTTAGATTTGGTTAAACACTTATACTGCTATCACACATAGGTGTCAGTCAGCTGAAGAGTAAAGATAATCTGCAGCCTAAAATTATTTCCCTTTATCCATATGCTACTTCAAAAGAATGAGACACCTCTTACTGCACTAGTGGAATGATTAAAATACTTCCTTCTTCAATAGAGGCCAAGAGTAAAAGCTCTCCAAAACCACACTTCAGCAACGGGTACTTTTTGCATAAGCAAGTCGGTCAGTAAATCAGACTCTGCTGCACAGGCTTTACTGCAAAACCAAAAGCCTAAGGTAAAAAGGTAGAGCATATAGTTAGATATAAAAGCAGATGTACCTAAGCAAACAAATTAAAGGTAACAGAGGCTAGAGACATCTTGGAGATGAAAGTCTGGCATTCAAGTTCTTTCAAGAAACAGGGCACTTGCAGGTCTGCTGTATTAAACATGTTCATCCTTAGCTAGCCAAGTTCCATGAAGAAAATGGAGTCAAACTGGCATAAGCAATCATTACAATCCACGTTTTTGCTACTAAAGGCCACATATTCTAAGAGACTATTTCAATCAGGTTTATCAGTCTTGATCAAGCCTAATTCATTCAACTGCAGTCCTTGAGTCTCTACTAGCCTAATGGAAATAAGTAAAAGGTGCTAAGTGCCCGACCTTTCTATCCCAGAATTACAATTCTTAAACCTATGATTGACATCTGGGTCTTGAGCAACGAGGCCCAAATGATTTCATCTGTGTGCCAGACTGACTTAATTACTATTAGAATTCATTCCCCTGAGGAGAAGCATAAATGTTATCAGATCTGGTATTGCTGGAAAACTATTTTCAATTGCTTCTGCCATACTTAAATTTTTAAACAATCTTTCATATTCCACCGCTGTAAATATACTCCAATCAGAAATCTCCAAAGCACTTCCAAACACCTGGAAGTGTAAAAGCTTCTGCCTCTAAGAAATCAGTGCTCACAGTAAGTGTTGCAATACAACAGGATTCTAACAATGCTCCATGTCCACAACAGTGAAAATATTTATTATAAAAACCTTGAGTTTACAAGGAGACCTTATGTGCTGCACCAAATTTTTTCCTATTCTGCTGCACCAAGAAGAAAAGCAAATTCCTGACCTCTTTGATTCTTCAACTACTGTAGAAACCTAAACTTTCACAAGAAAGGACTACTGGTTTAAATACTTCAGCTGATAACACAGTACATACTCAAGTAGTACCCAGCTAGCCAGGAACACACCGTATATGGCTACATAAAGAAAATACTTCAGAGTCCTCAAGAAGGATTATTTATCTGGGCAGCCTCCATCCTCCCTTCCTTCTTATCCCAATCTTTCAAAGATAGGCTTTAAATGTTTTGCAGCTGTCCAACATTAAGGCTGAATAATTCAACAACCACGGCTGTGTAAAAGCATAGGGTGATAAGCAACATTATCCAGGAATTCAGGACCAGTTACAGATCCAGAAGAGGGTCTTGACAGCAAATTAACAAAATCTGAATAAGGTCCCAAGAGCAGATAAACCAGTAAAATTACTTTTTCTTCCTTCCAGATAATTCTTCAAAGGAGTTTCTAACGTATAAACTAGTGCAGACTATGCATAACTACACTGAGTTTTAGCCAACCTCTCTCACAGCCAAAAATACCAACCACCACCACTGCACACATTTTCTTACTTAGATTTTCAGAAGGTCTGCATAATCTTATAACCATGAAGTTAGTGAGCCATCTCATATTTCCTGAAACTAAACTGCACATTAGATGATTCACCAATTAGTGTATTCATGAAGCTTTAAAAAGCAATCAAAACTTTATTTTTGTTGAAAAATTTAACAGAGATGTCCAGCTGTATGCATGGAGAGAGCATGTGGGCTTTTCTCCTTTATTTAACTCAACTAGCAGCTACGTTAGCTGGTGAAAAATATTCAGTGTGTCAGAGTTAATTTATAGAGCTGACAAAGTATAAGGGCTCCAGAAGGTATAGCATACATTTACTAAATTTTAAATACAATATTTTAACTAGATATAGCTCAAAGATTAAAATAGGCTGTCCAACAACCAACCACACAAACACATAGTTTCAGGGCACTTCTTATTTAATGGAGCAATTTCATGTTTGTTTCCATCTAATGCACAGGTTAACAGCATCAGAAAAGTTGAAAATCCTTCTGGCCCCAGACCCCTAAATCCAAATGCTTTTTTTTAAATGGTAGATAGCTTTAGAAGACAGCAGACATCTCAATACAGTGCAGGCCGTGATCAGATGGAGGGGAAGCACTGCCCATTGCTCAACACAACCAAACCTTGCTGCCTTAATGAGACCTCTATGCATAAATACCACAGCACAATACTAAGGGCTAATTTCCCCTTAAGGTTGAAGAAACTACCAACCATAGCTCTTGGGGAAGCAAAAGGCAAGGAAATCAGCCTAAAATAGTCAGCAACTCAAGAACTACCTAACTAGTCAGCCGATTCCAATGTTTTGCAAAAGGAATCAATATTTTAGGAGTTTATGATGAAGCACTGATATCAAAAGTTCTTTCTTTCATTCCACAAAGTCAAGAATGTACATTTTAGTGAAGAAAAGGCAACCTGTTTAGATTTTACATTTGTTTTCACTATTTGTAGCACTAAATTAAACATCACCACTTTAACTAAATCTTAATAATAGATAAACCTACTGTATGAAAGTTACATGGAGGCATCCGAATCTCATCAAGTATCCACCAAAAATCAAGCTATTTAGCAACAGACAATCACAGGACAAGGTGGTTTACAACTATTAACAGCAATCATCACTATCCTTTGATGAGACTGAAATGTAACTCTTACTTAACTTTAAATATAATTAATGAGACCAGAAGAATACATCTTATACCATCTTCGGTTATTAGGCCATCAGGGAAACATGTGAATTACCCCATGAAATCCGATCAACAGTCGTCTCTCTAGAACCTTGCCGCAGAGTGACAGGTTTCACATGTTTCAGATATTTAAAAAACCCTTTCTAACAGAACATAGTTGATTTCTAATACTTTCCATCTGCTCTCTCTTTTTTAAATGTACCTGCCATCATTAAAAGAGCAAAAGAAGAGAAATTCTACATATTCCTCCAAGGACTAACCCAGCCATTTTTTCCAATGCTCTCACACATATGAAGCCATGTCAAACTATTGCATACTACCCAGCTGTCTGAATTCACTAGTTTGTTGTTTTGCTAATGCAACTATTAAACCAGAGTAGATGCAAGAAATTTAGACCAACTGGAATATCAGAACACATTTCAGCAGCTCAGGCCATCAGGTCTCAAAATTGTTTGTTTTCTCTTTTTTTATAGATTTCATAGAATCACAGAA
>VZTO01005345.1:0-34495 GCA_013400615.1 Syrrhaptes paradoxus | reverse complement strand
TTCTGTGATTCCATGATTCTGTGCTTAGGTAGGAAGAAATACAAAAGCCCCAAAGAAATATCCTGTATGGGATGATAAGCAGTGAACTCTGACTGAGCCTGTGACATACACCTTCCATTCGTGTTCCTGGAAAATAAATTAAACTTATGCTCCTAAGAAACTGAAGTATTTTTTTTTCCATGGAGATGTAGAACTCTCCAAAGGTATCAATATCACCCCAGCACAGAAGAAATGTCATTTGTCAGACAACAACCTTATGAAATATTTCAGATGAAACTATATTGACTTGACAGAAACTGAAGCCAGCTAACACCTTTTATTAGAATTTTACTTAATTTAAGCACAGAATCATGGAATCACAGAATGTTAGGGATTGGAAGGGACCTCGAAAGATCATCCAGTCCAATCCCCCTGCCGGAGCAGGAACACCCAGATCAGATCACACAGGAACGCATCCAGGCGGGTTTTGAATGTCTCCAGAGAAGGAGACTCCACCACCTCTCTGGGCAGCCTGTTCCAGTGCTCTGTCACCCTCACTGGAAAGAAGTTTTTTCTCATGTTCAAGTGGTTAACCCCAAAAAATCATGTTAATTTTTCCTGAACCACGACAAATTTTTCCATCTACCTTCTCTCCTTATGCTCCCTGCCTCTTGAGAAAATTCTATCCCATGAGTGAATATTTAAGCATCTCTCTGGCTACCAGTGTCCAAGGGATCTATCAACTACACTGTGTACCAACACACGACACACACGGACTACTTGCAGCCATACACTCACTAGTCAATGCTTCTCTTGGACTACATAATTCCGTATCTTGGGAAGAGAAGACAATATAGAGATTAATGCAGGGTCAGATTCTGCCACCAAAATTCATCGTCATGCCCTTAGTTTGTTCATAAGTTAAGGTGCTAATTGATTTAGATTGAACAACAAATAATGTACAGAAAGTTGCATGTTACTTGTAAAAAGCTTGTGAGCTGAAGAAACAGCTAAATTCAGAACAAATCTCTAGTGCTGTGAATTATTCATTCAGCTTAGTTATTCTGCGTGACAGTCATCAGAAGAGTTTTACTGGCAGTTAACCGTTTTCCTCAGTTACTTGCTGAAAGATCAACACTGTATGCTCAGTTCAGATGTAGTTGACTGGTGTTTGGGGACTCCTATCTGACTCAATCTTATGCAGACTTCAGTCAGCTCATTGGCCTCGGTGAGTGCTATGCAAAGGAGCTTTTAAGCTCTAGTATTTCCACCATCGCTACCTGCACTTGATTATTTCTTCGTTTTTGCTGTATTTTACTTAAATGATCAGTCAAAAAATCAAAATTTTGCAGCTTATTTTGTTCAGACTGCGGATGGTGCCTGCTGTTTTGTTGGCACAGTCTGCATCTTTGCCAGGACACAAGGTCCTTGTTCTTGAACACAGCAGAGATCAAATGAGTGTCCAAGGCCATGTCACACTCAGTCCCAAATGCTTTCTCTCCTTACCAAGACCATCACATCTGCCCGTGTGTCCAGGAATCTGTTTGTGCCCAGGGTATGCAGCCCCCAGAAGCACTAAACGAACATCCACTATGCAGCGTGTGCACAGCAAGTCCATCATGTGTGGGATGAACGGGACCTGCTGCCCTGGGGGTACACAGTCACTCAGACACGTCTGTGGTGCTACAGACATGATGTGGGAAGTAATACTCAACAATATGTCTAGGATTTCTGTATGTAAACTAGCCCAGGTGGAGTTACTCTTGCGGGAGCTCTGGGCAGAGCAAAGGCATTGATTGAATCTGCTCAGCCCTGGGAAGGTGCCTCACATATTAGCCTGTCTTTCCTGAAGATAATGAATTGCACTTTTGTGCTTCCCACTTGCTCACTGAGGACCGTTATGTAAACTATTTGTGACACTAGCAACAGGACAAAAAAAACAAAACCTAAAAGAACTGTCGCTTAAAGCTGTGACAAACCACAGCCATGGGTCTGAATACCCTCAGGTCACCTCAGCCCACAGGGAAAGGATGTGCAAGGATGGATGGCAGCAACACAAACCAGGCGTCAGAGCAGTCCCTACACTTTTTATTACTCCTCACTGGGACCACAAAGAGTACTTCCCCACTTCTTTTTTGCAAGCAACGGGGAATTGTCCCATCCACACATCACTTTTCCCTTTCCAGGCTGCTAACTGCAATTTAAAGACCTTCATTAGACACTTCCCACAGATCCACGTGGTGGGTCCATGCAATAGGAAAGCAAGGGCACTGACAGATGAAACCTGGCAAATCTCCCTGAGCTGTTCCAGGATTTCTGACCTCAGCAGCTTGCTCTGTTAGAGATAACCACCCCATGGCAGTCAGCAAAAGAGATGTGCCCAGCCTCAGCCTCTGCAGTCGGTGCCAATGTAGCGTTGCAGGGCACAAAGGGCTGTCAGGTCTCAAATGGGCAGACGTTAAAGATGTCCCCACAGCAAGTTTTGTTGTTATTCCTTTGACACATCTCTGCAGAATTGCTTTTACTTCATTGTCCGCTTGTTTGCTACTGCAGTTGCCATTTTCTCACTAGGTTACGGATTGCTGCTTCTTATATACGTAGTTTACTCATGCACAAAGAAACTGAATATAGCGACCAACCCTTCAGTATACACTCTGTTCTTACTACCAGGCTCTCTGCCAAATAACTAGCAAACTTCTAAAGGAACAGTCAATAAAATGTAAGAGGCAAATGCAGGTGAATTCCACATTCACTTACCCTCAACAGTGATGTTATTATGAGCAATATACCAGCATCAGACATAAAAGAGTTGCTGGGCTCAACATGCCTTTGAATTGAACCTCCAGTCTTGTGTAACAAGGCTACTAATCCCTTTTGTAATTTAAGTTCCCTGAGCTTCCCCCGCCACTACACTTTAACCCATTGCTGGTGTAGTCCTGATACAAATGCTGTAGCAACAGTGGAACATGCATGCCTGTACATCCCCATACATCAAAGGGAACCACTCTTAATCTCAGAGAGTGGCAACTGGCCTCAGACACAGAAGCCAAGAGGTTTAAACAGCAAGATGTGATGTTTGGTAATTGCCAGTTTTCTCAGCCACATCAAGTGAAGGGAAACATTTGTCGAGTGCTTCGAGAAATCCCTAGCAATCAAAGCCACTGACTGACAGCATTTGAGGGACTGTGGTGGAGTCAGTTCTAGCAAACACACCTACTAATGAGCAAACACTTGCTGTTAGAGAGCTAGGAAGCAGCTTTTCCAGAACACTTTCAGGCAGCCTGCTTTCTTGCCAAACACCAAAGGACTGTAGAGCTGATTTTCAGAAGGGAAAGGTTTCCACTGAAATCCACTGAGTGTATTTGGAATTAGCTTTTTTGACTCAGTACCTAGCTAGAGGCATAGACTTTTCCTTTGAAAACCTGGCCCCTTCCATCTTTTTTGTTTGCAAAAAGCAAGCAAAGTCAGGCAAGGCAGCCAGGACCTGTGTTATGATTTGTGATTGTAGAACTGAGAACCTATTTTCATTGACTGGACAACAGACAGAAATGGTGACTCTGCAGCTGACTCCCAGGACAGTATGTAAGATATGTGTGGCATGCTGTAAGCTTTGTAGTCTCCTTCAGCAGAGGAAAATTCCCTAGATAAGGACAAGGGTAGGGAAGGGAAGGAGGAACCAACTGAAAATCTCACAGCAGAAGAGGTCCTCAGAGAAAGCTAGGAGGTTTGAATTAGGATCTTCTCTTTTATGGGCCAGAATAATTCTCTTAAGCTAAAACAAGAGAAAGAGCAAATGTTTCAACATCTGAACTTGAACAATTGTGCCTAAAGTAAACCCTCACAAGCACAAATGCAAACAACCTTACTTCACCCTGGTCTTTCTGGATCAAGGCATGTCCCGAGGCAGATCTTCTAAAACCTACAGAAATAATGACAGACAAAGAAAAGGGAGAAACTTTGACTCTTATTTGAAAGACTTAGATGATTTGGCAAACATTTTTCTCATCCTGAAAGGCCAGAATAGAGATGTCTCTCTTTTTAAAAAATAAATACCACTTAATGAATGTCTAAATTCCCAGTGATTTTAGGTATCTTAGGCTATGCATGGTGTAACGTCTAAACTGAATAAACTTCTGAGATACACATCAATTGAAGGAAGGAATTTGCCATTTTTCTCTGCCAGTTTTTTACCTCTGACACACTTCAAAATGTCTCTGTCCATTTGGATCTCTAAAGTTTATAGGACAACATACTCAGAAAATTAAACTTTATTTTAGAAGTTCATTAAGTTAAAAAAAAATCAAATGTGGACCCAATGCCCTTTGTGCAGACTAGTGTAACACATGAATTTTCTAATTCATCACTTCATTAAGTCACAAATTCTCTGACTCATAAACTTTCTAACAACTGACACACCTACAGGCAAAGCAGCTACCAGCTGATGATGAGCGTGCTCACCCTTCCTCCTCCCTCGCAGTGCAGGCATCTTTGTGCCACACTGGGGAGTGGAGGAGCCTCAGTGGTCCGGCTGCTGATGGAGCTGCCCCAGAGGCTTTTTGCGTAAACTGGCTTATTTCTACCTCCCGGCTTGGGAGGCTGGGCTATACATTTCCATAGGTTAGCGAATTCTGAAGAAACCAACAGACGGTTCCTCTGCAGGAGACAGGAGCTGCAGGGGACAGCAGGCTGGAGGTGACAATGGCTGCAGAGCAGCCCTTATCTCTTTTCTCACCATGTCCTGCCCATGCATTGCTCTCGCTGTGCCCCAACAGCTGCTCCAGCAGATGTCAGGCTGTGGCTGAGCTGTGTGTTGGGGCAAAATCGGAGCCGAGTGGACAGTCACACTCACCCCTTGGTGCAGACCAGACACTCAGCAGGCCCACTTGCCATGGCGATGGAGGTACTGTGACTCCTTTTGCCTCGCCAGGGGTGAGAGCAGGGGTAAGGTTTGGGCACTCACTTAAGCCCAAATCAGGTAACAACTGGTGATGCATGCTTTCAACATGGCAAGATACATGATAAACATGGATATAAAAACATATTAATAGCAAAACTAATAAAATATAGCATAATAATACAATGATCACAGGGTGTAACACAAGATACAATATGCCATTTGCAGATGACATCTATCTCGTAAAAGCGTCATAGCAATGATGCCCAGCAGTTAGTTCTATTTCTGTTGCATTTCTGAAAGTCCAGGCAGTATAATGTTTGATGGCAATGGTCACCTGTTTTTGACAAATAATAGCCTTTTCATGCTTGGTGATTAAAGTTTCCAGTTCCTCCATTTGAGAACACACTGTGTTCCATATTGGACCTAAGGGATTAGCTGGGTCCAGGTTGCAGGCCAGTATCCACCAGCACCAACATGAAGTTAGCTTTACGCTCTCTGTAAAGTTGTCCACAGATCTCTAGTGACGTTATATTGCACCAGCACTCTTGGGCAGGAACGATGGTTTTGTTCCAGTTGTTCCATAACAAAGTTCAGAGTAGGCTGCGTGTACTTTCCAGACAGACACTTTCAGGTATGCAGGTTGAACAATGGCTTTTGCTTATTCATCCAGGTCACCAGTTCCTACGGAGGCAGAAAGAAGACTTCTGTCTTGGATCACATCCAAGCCAAAGCAATGATTCATTTCACTCCCACAGTATCTATAGTTTCCTATATTCCTTTCCCTCAAAAGTGCTGTGAAGTACTCAGTCTCTTCAAGTGATCAATGCTGAATTCTCACCTGATCGCCTGCATACTACACCAAGGTGTTCAGAGCATACTGCTGCTGTTAGTTCAGCACAGAGGATTCTTCAAAACCATCATGTAGTGGGTTACCAGTAGGAACCTGCAGGGACTTCAGCGCTCACACATCCTGCCATAATTTTCTTCCACAGTCAGCATAACTGTTTTGCCATTTGAGTTGCTATTTAGGGAACACATTTTGTTTTTAAAGCTTGATCTGACTCTGGAGCTGGCAGGCTGCTCAGGTTAGTTACTACCTCTTCCAGCAACCTGTTCCAAGATTTGATAAAGTTTCTTTTTAGCTGTACCTTTAAAATGTAAAGAACTTTGATGATATTTTGATACTAAAGTTGAAAAAGTAATTAAGCTAGTACAGGGTGCTCATACCACTAGTAAGTGGATAATGCATTACTTGTATTAGTCATTGTCATTCAACTGAATGAAAGCCTCTAATAGCTTAGTAACAGAAGAATGGGTCGCCTTTTTTAAAATAATATTTTTCCAATAACTAAAAGCTATTAGAAAAGCAAAAACCAGGAGTTGAGGATTATATTTGATTAAAATCCAGTATTATTAATAAACCTAAGTCTAATCAGACTGCTGCTGTCCCCAATTACAGGTGCAGTACTGTGACTATGAAAGTAGATTGTTTTCTACTATACCATTACTCTGAGGTCAATAGAGTAAGTGGAAAGTCTACTTAACTCCATGCTTGAGGCACCATTCCTGGACTATTTTATTTTTAAATGTCACTCATTATCTGACTATATCTCTTATGGCACTGGTTGCATAGCAAACCATTTGGTTTAATCCTGACACAGGATTAAATCCAATCTGGATAAAGGAGGAGCTAAACAACCCAAACTGCTCCTTACTTCAACACCGATCATAATGAATTTCCACCCCTCATGAGGTATATGGCATGGGTCCAATATAGTATACTTGCAAAGTACCCCAAAGGGGTTTTTCTCCCCTAAGGTTTGTTTGTTGACTTTGGACAATATAATCCTTTATTTCATTACAAAATCCACAGATGATCACTAGTTAAATTGCTTCATGGCAAATAAAGTCCTTAGGAGTACCAGTGACCCTTCCTACAGAAGTAGCTTAGTGTCTCCAGAGTGAACTGCAAAGTCACTCTAACAGGTAATGGTTGGGCAGGGAAATCTGGACTCGAGTCCACCCTAAAGCTGTAGATTTCACTGCATTCTTCCTTTTTCTTAAGCTTTCATCAGTCATAAAATATTCTACTCAAGTCAAAACACTTTCCTTCTTTCAGGTCTGTAAAAACCTAAGTGAATTTTTTTATCCATAAATGATGGCAGAATATTCTTGTGTGGAACCACTTTCCTGAGGTTAGACTTAAATTCACATTCCATGGAGCAGCCAGAAAAAGGCAAAACACATAAGTTAGATACAAAATCAAGAGTCTCATCACTGCTGGCTATTAAATAGATAGGGCAATGTTCTGTAAATTAAGTGCTAACCTGTTAAGTCTAATAAACCACTATCTTCATTATATCTTGCTGGCATCAACACCTTCACCCTTGAACACCTAACATGTTGTCACTAACACCACTGTACAGTATTTTTTGAACCCAGCGAAAAGACTGATTTACATTTTGTAAAGTAAGGATTTCCTATTTGCTGAGCAGTCTCCAAATTTGAAGCTACACACAACACATAAACCTGCAATTCTTTGTTTCTTGGCACACAAATAAGAATAAATATTTCATTCAGTTTCAACAGTGACCCATGGAGATGTTAAAAGCAAGTCGTTTGGGAAGGAATGCATACAAAAAATCCAGGAGAACTACAAAGTACTGAAGTCCCTACATTTAAATAAACATCCATTCCTGCTGGGTTACCAGTTTGTTATGAGGAGACTCAACCACACATATTTTATCCAGCTGGTCAGGGGCAGAGTTTAGTTTCTGTGCCTGGTCCAGCATGGTCCAAGTGCTCTCCCAGGCACAGCTTTCTGGTCTGCCAAACATGCTTGATATCAGTGACCCTAGTTCAGTGACTGGGGATCAGTGACTCTGCCCAGGAAATGAAATTGGGATCTCCACACTGCAGCATTCTTTGCATGACCATCATATGTAGCCAGGTTTCCAGTGAAACTCCTTTTGGGACAACATGACTGCAGATCTAGCAGAAAAATTTTGCATTTGTGGACACTTCAGCTGCAGCAGGAACACCACCCTTCCATGCTCTTGCCCTTCCAAAAGCAGCCTTGGGTTTAGCAGCCAAATTGGCGCAGTTGCACAGAGTGCCTCTAGCAGTCAATCTGAAGGACCATGTAGTCACAACTGGCACCAGTGGCAGCAGAAAGTTATTATCCCAAGACTAAAGACCTTACCTTTGGAAAATCACTTTTTTGAGTTTTATGGATCTTCTTTTTCCAGATTATTTGAATACACATTTAGCTATTCTTGGCACTTCAGTGAAAAATACGGAGATGTTTCCTTCCCATTGCATGGGGCCTACAGACGCTCTAGGGCTCTAATAGCAATATCCTTGAGGTCCCATACCGGCTCATTAGCAGTTACACAGCCTATTAGCAAGCAGGCTGGTGTCATATTCCAAATCTAGGAAATGAAAAGTCCTATTGCTGTAGGACTGCTGTTGGAATACTTTGTGCAGAAGCATAAATTTAGATTAATTTTTAATACTTAAAAAAAAAACCTGTCCAAACTACATTGTGTCAGATGGCCTTGCCAGAACTATCACAAAGACCTTCTGGTTCTAAATCGAGTTACTGGGTTTCTATCAACTTTCACTACATGGAATTTGTCCAAGAGTTGTAAAACAACAGGGAAAGGTATGCTTTCTTCAGTTTTGACCAGTCCATGACCAATAAAACCAGACTCAGAAGCCAATTCTGAGAGCCTCTAACATGCATGTTCAAATAAACTGGCTTCATATTATCACCAGATTTTTCAGCACTCGGAATGCTGTAATACCCTAAGCTGTGTCTGCTTAACACTTCTTAACACAAGGTACAGCTTGCAAGGAGAAATAACTTGTGCCAATTTTCCCCAGGTCAGAGGTGTCTGGGACTTTTTTTGCGAGTCTGCATTTTACAAAATTTAGAAAAGATTCAGGTGATCTTTTATCTTTATGGATGAGATCCACAACTGTACAGAAGGGAAATGGAAAGGTCTAACGAGGGGGTTTTGTGCAGAAATGGCTTCCACCCTGGTGAACTCACCGTATTCATGCTGTAAGGGTAGTTGCAGTCCTGAACCAAATGGGGAGTGAAGGGAACACATGCAGCAAAGTGACTCCATCAGACTCTGTAGGAGCCTGAACTGCATCAGGTAGTGCTAAAAAGAAGCTCCAGCCCCTTTGCTATGCCTGCTGCTAAAGCTTTTACATATACATATATATACTCACACATGCACACACTATTTCTTTAATCAGCTATTATCTTTATTTCTTTATGAATATTTATTTTTCTTTATGAATAAACATTTTAGCATCTGCTGATGAAAAGAACAGTCATTTTTAGCCATACATCTCATACGCAAAAGCTGTACGCAGAACAAATTTAGTTTGGCAGTTTTAAATAAAATAAAATTTAAAGAAAAGGGCATTTAAATAGAATAGCTGAGGCTTGTCTTGAAAAGAAAAATTGAAAGAATGTGTAAGGGCATGTGGCTGGTATGGGGGTGGTAACTGAAGATAGCAGCAGAAGTAATAAAAAATGTTTAAAATTAATACTAAACCTGTAAAAAAAGAATGGCAAAGCTGCATCTAAAAATAATATACTTGGATATGCCATTGGAGGATGTATTCACAGTAGTGTTCCAGGTAACAACAACAACACAAATAATTAAAGAAAATGTGCTTCCTGTTAAATTAAATTAGTAATTAAAAATTAAAGAATATACTATTTCTATTTTCACCACCGCCTTCAGGACAAATGCTGACACAGGAGTCACTTTGTACTATTAAATGCCACAGCCACTGTACAACTTAATGAACTTGTGCAGTTTTGCAAGACAGGCCTTGGATCGTTTTCTATTATCTCTTGCTTTCTCACAGCATAAGCACACTAGGCTGGTACAAAATGTTAATCACAGTTTTTAATTTGAATCGCTATTAGTTTCTTTAATATTCAAAGCAGCCCTGCTAGAGAGAGAAACAATAGCTCCAATGCAACTGAAGCTGTTCACTCCCCTTCCATTGAATAATAATATTTCTTTCCCAGCCTTCCTTTCAGGCTGATGCAGAATTATGGACAGAGGAGCTCACAGCTGTTGCTAGATCCAGATGACTTTCCATTTCCAGACCAGTGGATGAGAGAGCCTCCTCTTCCTCCTTCAGTGCAAACAGGGAGTAGGGGGGAAGGAGAGAGGTGTTGATGAGCCCAGACCCGCACTGGTGCCTGCAGAAGCAGCCCAGTTGCCCCCCCAGCACACCAGTGGCGCATGCAGCACAGGATGTCAGTGGCAGGACACTCACCATTGCAGCCAGAGGCTTCGGAATCAAGCTGTGGAGGTGCTTGAGCAATCATGGGTGGGTTTTGCCCCAGTTACCATACAGACCAAGTACCCTCCTGTGGACAAGCGGCTCAGCATCACTGCTACTGATTTTTCTTACAACTCTGCTTGTGTGATGTCAATCACTCTCCCAGTTATTTAGTTTGGTTTCAGTTAGTAGGATTACACCTAATTTTAAGCAAGAAAATAATTATCTTAATTTCAGTACTGTATTACTAAATCCCCAGCCCAACAACAACTCTAGAAAAACTTGACCTGATACCAGGAATTGGAATCCCAACAGATTATAATGTTACAAAAACTTTACAGCTCTGTCTGCTCCAAGCCTCACAGGATTTTCGAGGGCTCTCAACCCACCTCTTCCTCAAAGCGAACCTGTGGCATTACAGACAGTTTCGCTATACAACCATGCAGAGAAAAACTCTGCCTGCTGCAGCAGAAGAAACACACATGACCGCTATGGGAATTACCATCTTCCTTTAGATTTCTTTTCATAGGGAGAGTAGAAAGGTGCTGATTCAGCCAAACTTATTCAAAAATTTGGCTTGTGCATGGAGCTGAGTGACCCTGAGCCACCTGACCAGCAGAAACCCCTCTGTGTTGCGGGAGATTTTTATGCAGTAGTAAGGGGAGGTGAGGAAATCTGCTAATATGTGGAGAAATCTGCAGGAAATGGGAGACCATCCAAGGGGGAGTTTCCTGGAAAAATTCAGGCAGTAGAACTTGTCTTTAGGAGTGATTCCTGTTCAGGTTTTCATATTCTTGTTCATATTTTCCTGCAAAAAGGCTAAGAGAGCGTTTAGATCTCTTGCATTTCATTTGACGACAGCAAATGATATCCCAGGAGGCAAAAACTATTTAATCTATAACTAGCAATATCTAATATTCCTGATTATATAAGGGATTGATTTACAGAGAATTTAAACAGGTATTTATATATATATATATAGACACACACATATATCCTTTCAGCTTCAGTATTTTAACTCAAATTACTTTCTGGAAAGACATTTTCAGTACAACTAAACTTTGATCATGACAGTGACCGTGGTGTGCAGTGCCACTCAAATGTGTGCTTTTTTCTGTTCATTCACTTAGATGGAGACAAGCTTATGGGGTGCTCAGAAACTGAATAAAGTTTTCTGTTCATCAAAGCAAAGGTTTCTGCAGATTTGGGGAAAAAGCCTGTACGACACTGCTCAAAAGGTGATTTGTGATTGGGTTATTAAAGACTGAATTGTAAGGCTGTAGCAGAAAGCGGCACATTAAAAATGAGTGACAACCCTTCCCAATTTGAGTATATAACTATACATGCAGCCTTAATATTCTCCTGCACTGCTTGGAATTTTTGCATAAAATTTCTTGCAGCAGAGACTTTTGGCTGCTTGACAGATTCAAACTGACAGTCTACAGGTGAAAGGCTTTTTGCCATGTTACTAGGCTTTTGAGTCATTCAGGAGCACAGTGACAAGTGCATATTATGTGTAGGCACCTATCTTATCAAGGGCCAAGCCATAATAATCCTTCTACAAAATACCGTCATTGACTTAAGCAAGTTTGTCTCACACTTAAGGATGTGTAGAATTTGTTTCCAAGTACAGAGCTTCCTTTCACATTTGATTGCTCATTTTTTATTCATCATGATAATAGCCTGTCAATCGTCAGCAAGGATAAGCTCTCCTGTAACTCAGAGAGAAGTTGTTGATTTCACAAAGTGATGCACTAACTTACAGCCAACCTCCTCCTTTTATTCCAGGCTTGATACCAACTTTGGAAGAGTTATTAAGAATTTAAAGCCTAAACAGAGCATATTCCATTTATTTTTTTAACATTTTAATGTTTATCTTACCTGTTTAGTCAAATGTTACATTTATTTTTTCCATCAGAAATGAGCAGAGTAAAACCATTATAAAGCATGTAGGCAACATTGAGCAATTTGTTTTCATGTGCATCAAGATCTCCTGAAGGGAATAACACTCTCTTGACAACTCAAAAAATGTACCCTGTAGGATATTATAACTTTCATTATTTAGCATATATGCATTTATAAAGTAGCGGTTCCTGGTTTGTGTGAGAAGCCCTTCTGTTCTGCAGTAACCGAAATGCACCCCCAGTGACAGGGCAAAACCCTCACCCAACGGTGAGACCTTCACTTCAACTCCACGTGTGCAAAGTCCTTCAGTTTCACAGCAAAGAGGGAAAAGAGAATACTCACAACTTCATGGAGGGGATTTAAGATCAAGAGCTTGGAAAATTTGGAAATCTATCAAGATGAAAGTCAGCTTGGGCTTTTTAACCCTTTGATATTTGTTTCTTCTCCACAGAAAAACTTGGCATGCATAGAAAGCTGAGGTGACTATGCAACTGCTAGATTCTCCCTATGTTACTGTGCACACGGTGAGACACCTTGGTGAATTTAGGGAAATAAGATTAATTTATAAAATCAGACTACTTCAGACCCATACCGTGGTGAAGGCTCACAACCCTGCAGAGAAGAAGATGCTGGGTGTTGGCTGGCAGTAGCCAACTCAAGCCACTGAGGAGCAACACTGCTGTTCCTCTGGTCAACAAGTCTACAGTGGTTCCTGTGAATGACCTCTGGGAAACTGGAAAACCATCCAGTCCCAGGAAGAGACAGCAGATCAGAAGGTTTCCATCTGCCTACAGCGAATAACTGTACCTCAAAATATAATGCTTTTTTCTTAGTTTCTCAGCCTTCAGATAGAACCCAAAAATAGAGAAAACAATTACTGAAAGGGTCAGTGATTTGGTCTGGAGATCGCACCAATGTTCTTCTTGTGTGAGGACCTTTTTGGTAACATAGCCATGTACTCTATTGTGGTGGAAAATAAGGTAGTTTAGTTTGCCTACCATCTTACATTTCAGAGAACTGTGGTCAATGTGATGTCCCTTGGAAGTGCGTGAGACCATTGCAAAAAAGGCTGAATTTAATGTCAAATCCATGTAACATCAATTTAAACATCCAAACAACGCATATGGTCAAGACCCACCACAGTTAGTCATCTGGCTCTATTTTCAGCTTGGTATTCTAGCAAAATCCTTGCATTTAGATTCTGGTATACCCTTTATTGTGTCATGCTATATGCTTGTCAGGCTGTTAATGCTTTGAAATACGAATTACAGTGGAAATTGCACTGGAAAATAAGAATTAATTCAGTCTGTCTGCCATCCTCAGCAGAAAGCTATCTTGCACCGCACCAAACCAGCCCCTTCATTGTGTAGGATTTATCAGTTGCTCTTTGGAGATGTCAAACAATCTCACTGCAGAATTAAGGGATTTTGGGTCACTCTCTTAGGGCTAGATGATTAGTAGATGCTTTGGATCTGGTGATGGTTCACATTTCAAAGAACCCTTAAAATATTATTTTACTAATTTCATAAATATTTATACAGTACGCAGCAGGGAAGCAACAGTCCTGATTACAAGCTACTTACAGAAGGCACCACTGCAAGCTAAGTACTAAAAAAACAAATCATTATAATTGTAATTGCTGAATACCTTGAGATTACAGTGAATTATGGTGTCTTAGTCATCCTTGTTGTATTGACAGAATGTTTGGAAAAAGTCTCCTCTTTCTAATCAACCTAATATTAGTGCTTGACTCACTGATACTGCAATGTTTTGTCTATAAATATTTCAAATGTCTTGTGTTCGATTGTATATTTTATGCAACTGTTTACCCTACCTATACTCACTTCCTTATTTCCTTCCATATTTTCAAAATTTAAGTGATATTCATAATTTTATTCCATATTTTCTCCCCAGAACACTGTTATTTTGGGGTGAAGAAGCTGACTGTCACAAGGATTGGCTATACCTATTGCTGGAGCAGCAGCGAAACAGGGAACAGCTGTGTTCCTGCTCCCATCACGGCAGTCACACTGACCGTGGACTTTGCAGAGTGCTGTCCTGCTGGTGAGGCCAGAAGATGGCATCCCCTCCCATTGTTCCCCTGGCCTACTCACAGAAACCCAAGCTTGGCATTGTGAACCAAGTAATTTTGTATAAAACATTTGCAGTAGAACCAGTACCAGCCTGGAAGGAATATAATTTTTTAAATTTTATCACAGACTTCTCATCTACACTTAAAAAAAATAATTTGCATTATGACTGTGCTAAGATTGGCATTCAGGAGAACATATGTTGCTGACTATGCCCAGTTCTCAGCTTTAGTAAGATTTGGAGACACTCAACACCTCTAGTAGGGCTTAGCACAATTTGGCAAGTCAGGTCAAGGATATCACTAAAATATGCTTTAACTTTTGGTCAACCCTGAAGTGGTCAGGTAGCAGATGGTTGCTGTAGGTCCCTTCCAACTGAAATGTTCTGTTCTGTGCTATGCTACGCTATTCTAAATTTTGGTTACCCTAGCCATATACTCCTAAAGGTGCATACAGAGGAGGCATACTTTTCTGTTCATTTGTTCTATTATTTGTTTTAATATTTACTTTTTATAAAACCAAAAGTACTAAAAGAAAAATTTGGGTATAAGCTAAAAGAGGGTAGATTTAGACTAGACATTAGGAAGAAGTTTTTCCCTGTGAGGGTGGTGAGACACTGGAACAGGTTGCCCAGGGAAGCTGTGGATGCCCCATCCCTGGAGGGGTTCAAGGCCAGGCTGGATGAGGCTTTGAGCAACCTGGTCTAGTGGAGGGTGTCCCTGCCCATGGCAGGGGGGTTGGAACTTGATGATCTTTAAGGTCCTTTCCAGCCCAAACCATTCTATGATTCTATGAAAATTATCATTTACAAGGTTAAAATACATCATTTGATCTGCTCCCCCGGATTGTACTGTTTGTAAAGTCTTCATGTTGCCGTTTGTATATCAATTCCAGACAAAAGCATATAAAGTCATTTAGAGGTGAGCTGTGCATCTGCACCCTATAGAACAACTCAGATTGTCAGGTAGATACTAATATGAGCACAACTATCACAGCCTGACTCCTGGCTTAGCAGAATCACAACAATTTTGTGGCCCAATGGTCTTCCCTTGAATAATGCCAGTTTGTCAAAAATACAAAGTAAAAATATATTTCTTATTTGCTGAGGCATCTAAAATTTAAGTGAGTTGAAGCCCCTTATTTTTAAATTATTTGTTCAAAATAAATACACAACATTCTGAAGTTATAAAAATTATTTATTTCACACAATCACTTTTTTTTCCTTATTACTCATCTGAGAACACTTTATCTTAATATTTTTGTATCATTCTAAATAAGCAATTCCTTCAGATTTTTTGTTTAGGAACCCTTTTCCTCCACAATTAAACTATTAAAATTACCCAAACTTTTACAGGTTAGAGAAACTGTATACCCAGCTGTCAGAGTCACTGGAAGGTAGCTTGAGGAATCAGTAAGGCACATTGCTGCTGACAGTCTGTTTTTCTGATT
This sequence comes from Syrrhaptes paradoxus, assembly GCA_013400615.1. Classification (NCBI taxonomy): domain Eukaryota; kingdom Metazoa; phylum Chordata; class Aves; order Pterocliformes; family Pteroclidae; genus Syrrhaptes; species Syrrhaptes paradoxus. Next base: position 18,859 of record VZTO01005345.1, on the reverse strand, counting down.
GTCATATGTGAAACCTTCTTTAAGATGTTCATTGTCCTATCTATGTTTATCTATGCTATTAAAGCACCTTTAATACTTTAAGATTTAAGAAAAATTCCACGACATGCAATGTCCACAGACATAGGGCAGATTGCTTCGGTGCAATAAATCATTATAAAAGATAACTACTGGTCTGTTCAGCTGATATTCAGATGTGAAATAAAGTCAAGTCATTCTAAAACAGAGTCAAATTAATTTAGGGTCAAAATGAACAACAGCTCACTCTTGTATGTATTACGTTTTGTTTGATTATTTCCTCCTTTATGCACCTCATATGTGAAGGGCAGATTTTTCAATTCTAATGCTTTCAGAGGGTTAATGTTAAAACTTTTCTGTATTTATTTTTACTTATTGTAAGGTTGCGGGGTTTTTTAAATTTGCATTACTGAAATTGTTAAACAACACTACTAAATTAAAAGTACAAAATATATGGGTAATACAGTGAAATGTCTAAGCTGAAGCTGTCTGAACAGAATGTACGTAAGAATCCAACTTCATAATCAGTATGGAGGTACCTCTTCAGGAGAGATGCCAAATCTCTTGGAGAACAAAAACCACAATAAATGTCACTTAACAGAAGTTATGATTTAAGAAAAAAAAATAGTCTGCTCTGTACTACTTCAAAATTTTGTGCAGGACAGGAAAACGGGCAGACAGGGACCTTAATACTCAGAATGAGTGATCATCCCCTCCTGTCGGCAAAGAGCCAGGTTTGTTATTAAAAGTTTTCTTTCTTAGTTATGTCACTAAGAAATTATGTTAGTAAGAAACTGAAATTTAAAAACACCTCATCTGTAGCTAAAGGCAGATGCTTAGGCTAAAGCCCAAAGAAAGAAAAAAAAAAAAAAAAGAGGCTTTTTTGCACACTAAATTTTTTGGGAAACTTACAAATTGGCCAAATACATATATGTGTACATATGTATATATATAACAGTATATATTTTATATGCATATATATAAGGTCTCTCTTTGCCAGGAACAAAACGTATCTTGAAGAGAAGAGGTTATGGACATGCCCACCTACATCAGCCATGCAGCAAGGCCCCTGTGACTATTTTCCAGGATTTCCAAAGTCCAGTCATTTCTAACACCAGCAAGGAGAGTTTCGAAATTTCCTTTCTCCAGTCCTCTCTCCCCTGAGCTCTGCAGGCATGAGCTGCCCTCCCTTCCCTCCCTCCCCATCTCTTTCCGTTGCAAATGTCACTATCCCCATCTGCTGCCCCTGAACTCCCTGTGCTGGCAGGAAGGCACAGGCACAATGAAACAGCTGAAGTTATTCAGCATAATGTGCTGCACTGACACTTCAAAGGCAATTACTAGCATTTTCCACTGAGAAAAAAATTGTGCAAAAGGGATTCATGCTGCTATGTTTCTCTTTTGATGCCTGTAACACAGACCAGGATGCACCTCCTGCATCATCAAGCCCAACTCCTTGCTGCAGGTACCATGTAGCTTATTTGTTCAGTATGAGTATGTGTGCTTTTTTACCAGCTAAACTAACTGGGGACTGAGGGATTGCTTATGCCTTCCAGTACATCCCTGGAAACAAGATAAGCTATCATAATAGCTGAATGACATGGAATTTTCTTTGTGTGTCTACCTATTGCAAACGATGTCGCAATTTCAGCCCGCAAATGTGTATGTTTTTGTGGTCAGCAGGACTTCTCTTGCTTGAAATTATGCATGCTTTACTGTCTTTATCAAATGAAATTGTAATAACATAGCTGAAAAAGTGTGTGCTTTTACTTGAAAACACATTTTACAGGAACTGCTTCTTCTGATAATTACATATTTGACGACAGAGGGTGAGGGGGTGAAGAAAAGCTATTTTCCCATCTGCAGCAAATCCTGACAGACGCTTAAAAACAACAGTAATGAAGAAGAGAAAGAGAGATATTTTGAAGGTTTTAGATATTAGTTTCAGATAAGTATGCCACATGCCAGGCCTTCCTCGATTTATTTTGGTTGCAGAGGAGGGGGCTTTGCACAGCTTGCTGGAACGCCTGGCAAAATACAGGCATCTCAGGAGCTGTAGGTCTCACTGAATATTTTAAGCAAGACATATTTAGTGAATGGTTTACTTCACAGCATTCACACTGTTCAAACTCTGGACAGAACCAGGAAATGAAGAAGTGAAAAATGGATCAAAGTTTATTGACCTAATAAATTGAAGAAAAGGGAAAAATTCAGATCAGTCTTTACTGAGCCCAAGCAATTCACCTCATCATAGGCAGGCTCCTCTTTGCTGTAGAGCCCCAAGTATGAGCTCCGGAAAGTTTGGAAAGTAAAAAAGTTAAATGTTAACAGTTGTCAACTCCAGACAAGAGCAGAGGAAAGGAAAGCCTTGTTACAGCTCTGTCCCAGGAACAAGACAGGCAGAGCTTCAGCTGTAGCATTCACCCTGCAGTATCGCAGTGATTTCAGGGAAGTGGTTTGTGTGATCTTACACCTTACAAAAACCTGTCTCCTCTTGTCCGTGGGGGAACGTGGCACGGCAGCTGCCAGCACTGCAATAAGTGCAAACCTTCAGTCATGCGGAGGAGAGAGCTTGAGGCTTTTGAAAGGTCTTTGCTTTATAAAGTTGTGGCTCCTGTGTTCTGCCTCGCAATCCTATCTGCTGGCATGTGTAATCATAACCCTTCAGCTGAAGATCTACACTATAAAAGTCTGCAACGCAAGCTACTGAATACATATGTTTGTCTGTAAATGTCCCTACTTAGATACAGAAATTCTATTCCTACCTTTACATGCACTGTAAATTTTTCTGAAACTTCTATAAGGTATTAAAACACTTGCATATGAAAAACAGAGTACATTAATGTACTTGATCCCCAGGACCTGTTGGTTTCTCCCACTGGTGGTATTTGTTGCTTAGTAAACAACACATTTCTTCACCCAGATTAATTCAGGGCAGCAAAACTCTCAGAACACTTTGTCATTAAAAACTGTTTTGAGGCTTCACCTGGTGTTTGCAGGACGCTGTGAAATGGGTAGACAGGCAGAGCAAACAGTAAGGCTGTTCCCTACACAGGTAATACTACTTGAAATGAACAAAATAGAAAAAGAAAATTAGGAACTGGTGATCAGGCTCTCTGGCTGCTTTTTGATTGGTATTTTAGATTAAGAGGAAACTGATTGCAACTCTAGTAAATTGTTTCAAACATAAATAGGAGCTGCTGTGGTACTTGGTCATGGACTACACCTGGAATGGTCTGTGGACTGAAGGCAAGGACAGATGCTTTGCCATTGCCACTTAGATATGTTTGTGGCTTCTTGTCTCCAGCCATAACACACTTCTACTTCCTATATTTAATTGACTCTTGATGACTTTCCTTTAGATTGCTGAACCAGCTATATTGAAACAAATTTTTAAATGGAGTATCTATATATTTAGGTGTGGGGTTTGTTTTGTTGGGTTTTTTTTTCTGATAGCCAGTTTGAAAATCTCTCTGTGTGTACAGTGAGATTAAAATATTCATTTCTACTAATTTTGATGCTTGGTATTTAGCAGCCTGAAAGAGAGTTGATTTGTTCTGGTTTTTCTTTTTTTTCCAGGCATTTGGAAGCAACCTGCCAGACATGGCACGACCTAGTGGCCAGCACAACATGTGCCTTCAACATCATCCTGTTCATTAGAGAAAAGTGTCTGAACTCACTAAGTTGGCTGGCAGCTGAGGTTGAAAAGACAACACAGCATCCTAATGCCATAAGGAGGGTATCTGTCTGAAGGCAGGAAGCACTTGTACACGGCACTGGTCAGCTATCTTTCACCAAAGAGTAGCACCAAAGCACCACAAAGCCTGAAAGGAGGCCAGCTCTCTTCCTAGGCACCAAATCTTATACTCCATCAAAATCTTGCCAAAGGTCTTGGATGTGGAGGTGCAGCAGCGATGGAAGGTCGGTACTGAACATCAGGCTGCCCGAGAGACAAAAGCCACAGCAGGAGATGTAGACATGTTTTTGGTAATGGAGAAAAAGTTCAACCCTGCTGGGCAATGACTGTCCTTCTGCTTCTGAAGGAGACAGCTTGTGTAGCCTCTGCCCCTCGGACTCTGAGCATGAGCTAAAAACACACTGCGGGTTTGTGGTTTCAGCTCTGGAGGGCTAAATTCAGCTGATCAGTGTAACTGGAAACATGTTCCACTTCGGATATTATTCACATCAGCTAGTACCACATAACAAAATGTTACTCCACTGGTTCATATCGCTGAACATTAGGAAACCTCTAAAGACAAAGAGAAAATAACAGGAGAATAAAAAACATTTCTTAAACTGATTGTACAAAGAAGTTTCATTGTTAAAAGAAAAAATATAATTAGCAACAGGGTTCCCAGATTCAAATGCTGTCATATTTTAAGTTGACTACTGGCGAACTTCTGATTATTTCACTTTAGTTCGGCACACCCTGAAGGACTTGGCTTTTTCATAACTCAAAGCACAGCACCAAAATGCAGCCCTCAGCCTGACATCCAGTCAGGGTCACTCTGTGGATTAATCAGGATGCCTGATTCTCAGAGATTTTGTGCACATTGGCTGATCATCTGATTACAGCAGTGCTATAAATGGATAAGACTATCCGTCATGTAGCTTTCCAGACAGTACATGATGTATTCTACCTCAGGAAAATTAGTGTGCTTATTATTTGGCAGTTTGGATTCCAGTTGCTTGCAGAAGAGACCTTCTTGCAGAAGAGACCTTCGTGCTCTGGAATTATTTGAAAAGTTTGTCGCATTCAGAAAGCATCTTGTTTTACTGTCATGGTGAAATTCAAGCACATGACCATATTATTCTCAGAACCGTCAGAGAATGCTTGTAGAATAACATTATAATTGCCCTAAATGCAAACATGACAAAAACAGAAAATTAGTGCATAATGCTGCCCGCTCTTGTCCAAGTAGCTATTTGGAATGGTTCTGGTCATTTCTGTTAAGATGTAAAGAGAAAGACTCCCATCAGGAACTGTTACGATAGGTATACTCAGATATATGTGTACACACAAAAAAAATATTGTTCAACTTTCTTCTCATGACCAGGGTATTAAGGAACAGCAGCAGGCTGTGGTCCAGTTTCAACCCAATGCATATTTTGCTCCCGATGTTGCCTGATCGCCCTTTCAGAGCCATTCTCTTGAGTAATGTTTCTGACTCCACAAATGGGAATTAACGGAGTTGATAAACCAGGCTGTGTTCTGTAGCAATTGGCTTTTTTGTCCCTACTGTGAGGCAGTAACCTTATTAGCCCGTATAGCTTGCAACCAGCAAGGATTCACTCCTATCAACACTTCTATTTTCTGCTTCCTGCCACCTTCTTGCCCCAATACCCATATGCAAACCATACATACTTGCAACAACAGCCTCTGTACTTTACAGTCAGCTGGGGAAATCCTCCAGGCTACATACCACACAGCTTCTGACCAGCCTTGCAACAGAGTTTATTGTACTGGACAGTCCATCTTTTTGTTTTCAGCTACAATCATATACTGGACACTTAACTGTTATTCAGCCTCAGTAGTGCTTACCAAAACCATCAACTTATAGTGAATATATGATGTGAATATATTTTGCTGTTTTGTATAGTTTGGGTGAATATCTCTTTTCAGAAAATATGTACATGTAAGTATGTTATTTTACGATAGTTATTTCTTTATATAAAATGCTGAAAAGTACCTTTGGAAACTTTGTTCTTGCACCTTTAATGTCAAATTCTGTTGCAATTGTTTCTGTAAAGCAGAGATAATTAAAATATTAATGGTTACTTAATCATAAAGCCATCAGTCAAACTTCCTAAATAGCTTCAAAGCAATATGGCATATCTCTCAGCAGCACCGACAATGCCATTTGCTCTTCCAGTGATAAAGTCCTCACATGTTTCTTTCCCCAGACCTCTGCCTATTTGTTCTAAATTTTGTTAGAAAATAGAAATTAACCACAATGCTACTGCAACATCTCCTGCAGACCCATCCTACTGTGATAACTCAAATAATTTAACTTGTAATAATTCAGCTGAATCATAACTGAAGAGAGCTGATATTCCCTTTTAAAGAAAGGAAAACATGGATTGCATATTTTTACATCTCTCCTGGTCTTTTTGACCTTTAGTCTGACATCTTGCCTGAATTCTCTGGATCTGAAATTGTGTCATGTTAATGTTAGTTAGCCCCTGCAACAGGTTTGACTCTTATCAAATAAAAAAAGCATTACACATGGGTGTAGAGAATGTCTTTACAAAGCCATCCAGACATTTATCTAAATAAACTGTGTTCTGGAGGTTAGTAGAGTTCCTAGCTCCTCTCCAGTTCTGCGTGCAGACCAGTCAAATGTAGTCTTTCCACATAATTTCAGAGATGTTAACAAAATAAGTGTTATAATGTGATGAGGGATATTAGTAACCCTAATTTATAGAGACAGAAACTGCAGTACGAGGATGTTGAAGTGTAGAATTCAAAAATTCTCTATTTTAGCAGGATTCTGGCATGGGATAACTGCCTGCTCTAAAGTCTGCTGCCTGCCAAGCAGGGTGAGTCTGTCTAGATCGTGGAGAGAAAAATCTGTCTGCACAGGACAATCAGTTAATCTTTTAAGAAATCTGCATAGTGGTGAAAAAGGACTGGCAGGTTAAGGACCTATTTTGGAGGGAACCTTCCAGGCAAAGAAAAGGCACCATATATCTTCCACACTGACCTCCTTTCAGCTTTCCACATACTGAGTATTCATCATCAGCTCCAGTGCAAAGCACTTCTTTCCAGTGTAACGCTTCGGCACCATCGAACCAGACGTGGAAGACAATCTTCAAAAAGGTGATGTCATTTCCTAGTTAAGACATTGCAGGGAAGAAGAAGGTAGCTGGTGGAGATTTGCTATTTAAATAAAAACTATATTTCTCTGAAATATGGTTTTTTTAAAGGCTCTCCCCAATACTAAAAAAAAATAATCTTGAAAACTACACTACTTCCAAAAAAACAAAGTTGTTTTTTAACAAAAAGCATAATTCTTAAAAATATTTGAGTAATTTCAAAATTGGCTTTAATTTCTTCTGCAAAGATAATAGTGTTCACTCAGCTCCACAGCTAACCCAAGTAAATACTCTGATGAGAACTCTGAGAGATCCCACACCTGTAGCTTTAAGCAGGTGTTACAAACAAACCATTCTGAATGTCATCATCAAGCTATCTTTATCTTTTAGTGTGCTGCAAAAGCTTTTCTGGTTCTTCCAGCCAAATGCATGCGTACCTAAACCGTCTCAGGTTTGCAAGTGCAGTGCCAGTCAGTGTGCAGAGCTCTGGTGACTGCTCAAACAAGTAAAACTTGTTTCCTTATCTTCCACAAATCCTTATTTCCACAAATCACCATTTCTGTCCATTGCTATAGTTTATCTATTCCATTTTTAATCACAGCAACTGATCTCCTAAATAATTTGACATTTAGGATAAAGTGTTAGCTTTCTGCTTGTATTCATTTTTTTGCACTTTTAGAATATAATTGTCTAGTCAAGAGGGACTCACCTGGAATCCAGGTAAGATAAGTCTTCCAAATGGATTTGTTCATGATGCTGCAAGGTGTCAGATTAAACATGAAAGAATGAGCTGTAGAATCTACAGGATAAAAAAGTATTTCATATTGTTGGTGTGAATAGGCTTCTTCAGGAAAATAATCAAAATATGCATATATACATGCTTACAATAAACACATACACATATAAAATTTTGTTTAGTATAAGGTATGCACCATAAAATTCTCTAATATAATTATCCATAGTAAACATTAAATATATTTTTTAATTATATTTCTGATTGTTTATATACTTAGAGGGCAAAAATAGTTTCGTGTTTCTTTGAGACTAAGTAGTAGGAAAGTCAATTGTTGGACTGATGTTTTGCACACAATCACTTAAGAGGAGAAAGTACCTTTATTTCTCTTTTGAAGTTACACAAACTTTAATAAAAAGTGTTAAGCCAGCATGGTCCTCTGCTGAAAATAACCCTACTTATGCTAACCACTGAATCTATATAAAGTTGCTGACAACAGCTAAAAATGTTTTTAATGTGCCAGAGTATTTTCCAGGATAACATAAATGAGCCTTTGAGCAGATTTGCCTTGGGAGTGACCCACCTAGCACTGTACAATGCAGAGGGTCAGATGCAGTGTGATAAAGCATTGTACAGCCTGCATCTGTTCAAATTTAGAGCCCATTAGCTGATATTTTAATTTTTAAAAAATCACACAGTGACAGTCTTTGGAAGGATTTCCAGACAGTATTTTTGTTTTTATTTTTGGAAAGCAGTCTGTGCAATCCAGCTTGCTTCTGCCCTCCCCAGCGTGCTGCCGCTGCTCAGGGCNTGCTTCTGCCCTCCCCAGCGTGCTCAGGGCGGGTGGGAGTCAGGGTGGGGTGGGTGCTCCTGGGGCCACCCCAGCCAAGCCCGCGGGAGCAAATAGGGTGGCAGGGTGATGTTCTGTGAGGGGTCCTGTCGTGTGTTTTGGGGATTAAAGCAAGTGGCATGCAAAGGGAAACTGGTTGGCTGTTGGTAACCAGCTTCTCATCTTGGATACAACTATGCACAGGAAATTACAAAAGAAAAAAAAGGCAAACAAAACTCCCTGTGGTCTCAAAGGTTTGGTTTACAAGCTTAAGTGCTGCCACTTTCAGCCTTGTTAAATTTTCAACATGAGTACTAATGTAAAGCAAAGTACCCAAAATAAACATCCCCTCCCGTGCCAGCTATTTTACAGGTGATACAGAATAGTAACACACACAGATTTTAAAAAGACATGGGCCTTTCCTTGCTAAATATCTCCTCAAAAGCCCACCTTCTGGCCACTCAGTCCCCACAGGCACCCTGAGCCTTTCCAGCACAGACACCAGGGAGGTGCCACATCGCTGCAGAAGAAACCAAAACCACTCAGTGAACTACACAGATCCAGCAGCCCACGGCACAGACACAGCAAGAAGGGACACACTATGCTGTCCCAGGCTTTACTGATCCCCTAGGCTGGTAGAATTATCACATTACCCCTTTTTTCCATATATTTAAAGCTTTTCATTGTAATACATTGGTTAATCAATGGGGATAATCTATACAACACAGTACTTACAAAACAAGTTTAAAACCCTTATCTTCTATTTTTTCCTGAATCAAAACATGCCTGCTTTACTTGGGAGCAAATTTCTCTCCAAGCTGCCGCAACCAGCATTGTGGTAATATTTACAACTATGCAGTATAACTTTTCTAAAAGGGCAGTAATAACAGAAATATACTCCATCTGAACTTCTTATTTTTCTGTATTTATCAAAAAAAACAAATTTGAAAGAAAGTTCACATTTCCTCAGACTACAGTAATCATTGTGCAAAAGCCAGAGAGAAAAGAGTACGCTGTTTTTTACTTACCGCAAAAAGTATATGACATTTCCAGATCTGATGATGTACAAAGAAATTCACTGACTCCAGGGGTGAATAAAATGAAAAAAAAAAGTCCAAACATAGTTACTTTTTTGGCTCAGTATTCAATGGAATAAAACTTTGTTTGGGGGAAAGAGGAACAAAAAATCAGCAGAGTCATCCTCAGTCACATGTCTTCAGGGAATATTTGATTATTTTGTCAACTGCTCTGCAATCTTAATTAATCCTACCCCAGCACTATCTGTTGCCATCACAATAAATTTTGTGAAGAAAAATAATTTCTGCCTTTGTTGTTACATTTTCCTCAAACAATGCAGCTCAAGCCACGAGTGAAAAATGAAAGAGAAAACTGCGTGAAATAGGGAAGTGAGAAGAAATTAAATCATGATTACCAGAAGCGTTTAAAGGGCAAGTTCAGTTAACAGAAGTTAACATTTGTTAAGGCATAATTCGAACACTCACAGAGATTCCTGTACATAATAAAGAAGACAAAAATCCACAAACTATGAAAACCAAGTCCACTCTTTTATTGATATGGTAGTCAATAACTCTCACAAGTTTTCAGAATGAATTTCTTACAAAGCTCACCGTGCTTCCAGAACACATCAGCACTCCGGAAGAGTGTAAGTAGATGATGCATTTCCAAATGGAGGTAAGGATGGGAGCTGAAAGCAGGCATCTGACGTGTTACTGAGTAGAACTTCTGATGTCCTACACTACCTCAGCTACCATCTTCAAAGCTGTATCTATCACAGCTACACTTCTTTGTAAAAACAATCTTAAAAATCCATAAAATTGCAACTGATGAGTCCCATGTCTGCCTCCCAGCCTCTCTCTGTGACCTTCTCCTGTGCTCCTCCCCGCAGCCTCTGCCAGAGAAGCTGGGCTACACAATTTTGTTCTGCCGGTGCAGCGCACAGGCATGGGTCCAGGTGGACGTCAAACATGAGACAAATAATAACAAAAGCTGTCAAATTTTGAGTGAGATGTTCCTATAAGAACACAGAATTTACCTGTCACAACCGGAGATAGGTTAGGAGCCCAATTTTAACCTAGGACGTTGAAAGCAGTCTTGGTTGTGGATTTGGTACTCCAGTTTGAAACACTAAAGCACTTAAAAGCACTTTTGGTATTGAGTATTCCCCCCTCATTTCTGTCTGTTAGTGCAATACACAGGGAATAACATATTTTTCCTGTAACTACCATATCAGCTCTGTGGACTAAACTGGGTCAGTTCTTACTGTGCAAACCCACTATATTGCTAGTCCCAGCTATGGAAATAGATTTTTAGAAGTCTAATACCTCATACAAGAGAGTACAACCACCATCTAACTGACAGGATAGGCAATTACTTTTTTTTTAAGATAACAAAGTATGGAAACTTACTGAAGTTTTGGAAAATTACTTATGCAACTAAATTAAATTATTTTCTCATGAGTTAGTTACTCTCCTGATTTGTATATATGTCTGTGGGCTCCTCTTAGATCAGAAATTGTATTTGTTATGAAAAAAAAGCAGCATACAGAGCAGACAAGTATTTGGTTTTGCACTAAGCAGGAAAATTGATAAAAAATACTTAAAACAAATATAACTTAACCAATTGTTATGACTCTCCCCACTCTCCATCACAAAGTCTAAAAAATTTTATTCTCAAAAATTCTGTGCACGCCAGGGTAATATTTTACATATTTTAAAGATAAAGTAGCAAAAGATTAAGAAATTGGTTTTCAGAAGTCCAAACATGTAACATAGAAGACAATTTAGGAAGAGCCACATGCAAAAAAAAAACTACTGATTGTGCCCAGAAGAAGGGGAGGCAGTGAGAATTCTATAAAAGTACCAACTAATGAGTTAATGCATGTGACAATTCACAAAACAAGACAAAAATTTCAAAATTTAATATGGCTAGAGAATTATCTTCAGTATTTCCAAATCTTTCTACAGACCCCAAGAAGAGTCCCAGTGGCCTGACAGAGCTCAAGACTGAAAGAAACCTCTAACCTTTGGCTTTTAACTGGGAATTCAAAATTATACAACTTTCCTGACAGATCTCTGGAGTACACACATGGCACAAAGATTTTTGCTGTTGTTTAATAGGATGCTATAAATGTACAGACCCTTTGTAACCATAGCAATAATACAGTTCTGTTTCAAAATGCCCAAATTTAGCTTAAAAATAGTAAAATATCTAATGAAATTGAATCAAATTGGGAAGGCTGTAGTAACTGGGAAAAGAAATGGAGTAATGAGACAGGCACTAAGTGATGAAGCAGCCACTAAAGAAGAGCTACATTGTGCATATACAGTCAAAAAAAGAAAGGTTCCTTTCAGCCACAAAGCCATGGCCGCGGATGTCAGAAGCCAAGCCAGGCTCTCCGCTGAGTCTTCTGTCAGTCCCATAGGTTTAGCGAACATCACAGGTCAGTCTGAAGCAGGCACGAGATGGCACTGACCATGCTCTACTGACACATGCAATGACCCATCAGAAAGCGTGTCCCTCTGTGTCCAGACTTGTACTTTGCTGCACAGTTTGTTGGGTAGCTGATGTACTCACGGGCAGACTGGAAAGAGGGCTGCAGATTTACAAGATTTTATATAAAAGAAGATAACCTCTCTGCTGAACTCCGCGACTTTCTAGACCTGGTTCAAGAATAGGTGTTTTTTCAGATACTTGCTGCAGTACATGATGTAGATGAGGAATGAGTCCCCCCTGGTGGCTTAGACAGACAAGACACATGGGGAAACCTCTCTATCCTCTCCTGTTCCCTATTGCACTTTTATTGCACAAGATTATTCCAATGCTTTAATCAGAGTAACTAGGCTCCATTTTAAAAGGATCTGGCTGGCTAATGGGAAAACAGGAACAAGAAATGCTACTGGTATCAAGGCTAAAATATCACTTATGACCACAATTATAAAGTCGACAACATTGACCATTTTGTCTAGTCAAATGGTCCTTACATCAAAATAACCTCAATAATTTTTAAATCTTTTCAGCAAATTCAGTTTTAGATGCTTGTGGCTTTTGGTGCCCACATCGATGCCATTCATAGAACTGACCTGTTGTGATGCTCACTGAAGCCCAAAACTAGTGCACTGTGGGGGTGAGGAGTCTCCTCTGCCCCTTTCTAGTCAGTATGAAGGGCACTGGAGAGGAAGGATATAAAGTTTTATACATTATATTTTTACTAAATACTCTTTCTTTACTATAATATCTTCTTTTACACACTGATCTAGAGGAAGGTGAAAAGGAAAGAAAGTGGAAAGAGCTACATAATAGTGTTACTTCACTGGAGTTTTGTGCCATTTTACTTCATTTATTTTGAAATCCTTTGCAACTACATTTAGTAGGGATCAGTTCCCATATCCAGTTAACAGTACATAAAATAGAGAATTCAGGACTTAATACCTATGACTTTTCATTTTGTATACACCTGAGATGCTGACAGTAAAAGCTCAACTCCAAGCCTCCACGCTTAAACTAATTTATTATATTTTTATCTTCTTTCTCAATACCTCTAAAACATGCTTAACTTACTTGTGATTGCTTTTCAAAATAATCACTTTGTATTCGGACTGTTGGCTGCAGATGAGTACTTTGACCAGATAAGCACTTATAAGTCACTGAAGCCTCCCCCAGGAAGGATTTATAATGTACATTATCATAATATCCCATCACAGAAAAAAAAAAAACAACAGTATAGCAGTACAGCAGAGGAAAGTACTCCGTTTCAAAGTGTTAGTCAGAATTAAAAATTATGTCCTAGTTCTTGGCATGCACCAAAACCTCATGCTAATGAAAAACTCCTTTAAGACGTTACACACATTTATTCAATAAAGAGGCAATAATAATTTAATTTTCCTTGCGGACCTTTTGTGACAGGTTTTGAAGTAGATCTTTTTGCAGCTGGAAGCAGACATGTTTACTACTTCTAATCCTGGGTTTATGGTTGCTGCTGAAGACACTCCAATATAAAGGGGCTATTTATAAGGCATAAGGCATATATTCACAAAACAAAAACACACCTGGAAATCAACAGAAAAAATAGACAACTGTAGCAATTAATGGGTAAATCTGTCTTCTCAAATCCTTTCATCCTAACTTCAACGATGTTTATATGGGAAGTAGAAAGTCAATCCCAGGGATACTACAAAGACAATTCAGTTCCTCTACACACAGCTGATGAAGTATTTAAGGGTGCCAGGGGAGTCCGATCCAAGAGCAGTGCATCAGCACATGTTCAGTGGTGAGCTGGCAGCACTTGAGTAAGAAAGCAAATAGTTGCGAAAAGAAAGGAAAAGTGATGTGCACTATTCTGAGTATACTTTTTAAAATGTTGTATGCAGTTTGGCTTAGTAGTTTGATTTGAATGTAACACATTAAACCGTTGGAAGCTATTAAAGTGAAGCAAATACACACCAGGTGGTACCCTGTGGAAACAGCTATGCTGGAAATAACTCTCTGTCTGTTGCCAGTGGGCTTACAGTTTATGCTTTCCAAGCCAAGTTTAGGATTAAAGCTTACAGCTATACTCTAAAGCATACATTAAACCATTAAAGTTGTCAAGAAGAGAAAGCAGAGGGTGAAGGGAGAAGAAAGGGCTGTGTCCTACCTGAGGCTGACAGAAAGCACACCACAGCAACACTGTCCACCCTGGTATTCCAGAAATGGAGACAGCTAGACATGCTTTGCAGCCATTTGCTCTTGTTCTCTGTTCTTCCCTGCTTAAAATAGCTGCTCACTGAGGCCTGTATAGCTGTGGGATAATCTGATTATAGTGGATCCAACTCCTAGCTAGCACACTTGTCCCACTTCTCCAGGGCCAGCAGCAGGCTGTGCTGTACATGGAAGCATGAAGAAATCTGTGGTCCGACCACAGAACTCCAGGGCAACCAAATTACAGCACCTTACCAAGTTTCCACTTATTAATTTATACTGAGCAATTTAGTAATCCACATGTATGCTCTTACTTTTTACAGCACAAACAGAATTTCATGAAGTTTCCACCACCTAAATTAGGGTCTCACTGTGCAAAGATCTACACAGCTTTTCTTCATCTGCCAATGCGATGACATTGATTTGTAATACAGTAAGCTCCAGTGAAACTGGTTACCTTTTGATTCTAGAGAGCGTGGTTAAGAGCGTGAAGTACCTCCGAGTTGTAAAGACTTCTCTTTAAAGCATCAAAAGGGGATAATCTTACCAGAATTTTTTATATTTGAAAGAAAAGGCTGAGAGTTGTGGAACAATTTAATTTACAAAAATAAAATAATGACAAGAATCACTGCACTTTTTAATTAAGAACAGATAGGGACTAATGAAAAATACTGTGGACAAAGCCAAAACCTTAACCAACAGGGAGAGGGACACTGGCAAGGGAGCAACACGTAGTAAAAACTGGAAAAGAAAACTCTGCATGTATCCTGTCTGTTTTCCTAGGAAAACAGCAGTCATCTATGACCTTCTGTGGAAGCTCTTAAGGCTGGAAAGGGATAGCAAGTGATGTCTAGGAAAGAGGCTCAAGCCATTTCATATGTTGATCCTGTTCACATCAGATCGAGTGAAACTGGTGCCAAAGTAAAATGCAAGACTCAGCTGAGTGTGAGAAGTGACTGGTTGGTGCTAGATAGGTGGCAGGTGCTGGCAGCCTTCACTGTAGGTGCAGCTTTGCAAATAACATGTCTTGTAGATCATGTATTTCAGAAGACTGGGTTTCTACATCAGTATTTCCTTCAGAATCTTCCCTCACATGTATGAGCACACTCTCTAGGTGTCGATGTTCTGTGTGGTGGGTTTGTTTGGTAGCAGGGGAGGGGCTACAGTGGTGGCTCTTGTAAGTAGCTGCTAAGAGTTCCCCCAGCCCTGGCTCCAAGGCTTTGGTAGGACTGCTGCTGAGAGGGCCCCTGTGAGAAACTGCCGGAAGGTCCCCCAGCTTCAGGCTGGACTCACCTCTAGCCAGGGCTGAGCCAGTCAGCGCCTCTACGAATGACATATTTAAGAGGGGGCACAGAACATGGAGGGGTTGGGGTGGCCCCAGGCAGGGCCCGGCCTGGCGCAACTGTCCGGCTGCCTGCCCGACTTCTTCTGTAACCCAACTCCCCACAGCCCAAGCCTCCGCCAGGGCTCACCCTAGAGCCGGGAGTTTCTCAAGAGCTGGTGAAAGAACCTGCAGCAGAGAGAGGAGGGGGTGTGAGAGCTAAGCAGACACGAAGGTCAGTGAAGAGAAGGGAGAGGGAGCAGGTGCCCCAGAGCAGAGATTCCCCTGCAGCCCGTGGTGAAGAAGCATGGTGACACATGTCGTCCCTTGTGCAGCCCATGAAAAGCAGAGCTCGCTTGTAGCTCCTGGAGGTGTAGCTGTGGAGGACCCCCCAGGTTGGAAGAAGTAGCCGTGCCCAAAGCAGGCTGTGAATTTCGTTGGAGAAACCCACGCCAGAGACGAGCAGTCAGTGGAGGACTGTGACCCCATGTGGGAAGGACTCAAGTTGGAGCAGTTTGTGAAGGACTCTCCTGTGAGAGGGACCCCACACTGCAGCAGGGAAGGACTGTGAGGAGCCCTCCCCTGAGAAGGAAGGAGCAGCAGAGACAACATGAACTGACCGAAACCCCCATTCCCTGCCCCCTGTGCCACAGAGGTTGGGGAAGAAGGTACAGAAACCAGGAACAAAGCCTTTGGGCCTGGGAAAAAGGGAGGGGTGAGGGAGAAGAACCTTTCTAAGATGTAGTTCTCTTTCTCATTGTCTTGCTTTGGTTTTGATTGTAAATAGTGAACAAATTGAACTGTGTTTTTCTGTTTTCCCACATCATGCCGGTTTCTTGCCTGTGACCACAAGTGGTGAGTGAACCCTCCCTGTCCTTGCCTCAGCCCACAAGGTTTTTAGCAAGAGGCTGTGTGGTAGCCTTTAAAACCACAACCAAATTAATTGTTTCTTCCATGTCGTACACAAGTTACTTATGTCCAAAGAAACACCAACAACTACCAGGGATGTCAGCAGGTAGTAACACCTCTGCAGTTAGAACTTGTTCACCAAGCATATAAAACTCAAGAAAAAATAAACAACCAGAAAGCAGCAGCTCACAAAATTAATAGGACTGTGAAGGATGTGGAGCTGATACGTAAAAATCAAAATATAATCAGGCATTGGGAATGACAATATAACAATATCAGTTTATTGAAACACTCCCACTGCAGTCAGTTCTCTTGCAGGATTTGCTGGCAGCAAAAGGGCCTGTTTTGGTTTATGCACATTTCTTAACTTAGCACGCCAAGCATTTCAGAGTTTCCCACTTGGAAACACATGCTGTGCACTATGAAATATCTGTATTAAGACAGACTGTTCAGAACCCAAAGTAAAACAGAAATACATCTAGAAGTCTTTTTGGATTACATTTCTACTCCTTTATGTTGTTTCTAATATGAAGAACAAACTACAGTTGTTTGAATAAAAACTCCTGTTTGCCCAAAGAAGTTGTGGATGCCCCATCCCTGGAGGTGTTCAAGGCCAGGCTGGATGAGGCTTTGAGCAACCTGGGCTAGTGGAGGGTGTCCCTGCCCATGGCAGGGGGGTTGGAACTTGATGATCTTTACGGTCCCTTCCAACCCAAACCATTCTACGAATACTAGTCTTTACTGCTCTCAATGAACTCCAGGGATCTAAACCAATCACGTATCCTGGGATTATACACAAGGACGGGCATAGGTGGAAATGTTAACAGGTTGCTATATTTATTTGGCAACCATAACAAGTATATGATTTCAAGATTTACAACTCAGTTGTTTCCCAAACTGAGTCAGACAAATTAGCAGCAAACCAAGTAGAAGCCGACAGAATATTGTGCAATTCTCTTAAGTTTGGTCTCCCCTTTCCTTAATATAAAAGTACTACTAAAAGAAAGCTAGAGAATTATCATTATTTTCAAGTTGAGCATTGGAATTATAATACTTTTCTGAGACTACATCATGTCCAGAATCATCATTTATTCTCTGGTAGAAATCTGGATTTTTAATTTTTTTTTTATATCATCTATGTGTCAGAAAGCCACCTACTAGTTTAACTTGCACTTCACTGCCAGAGGACAGAAGAACTAATTTTTAACTTCCACACTTTTTTTTGAGAAACTAAGCCACTGGAATGGAAATCCCTTGCTATCACTGTGAAAATCTGAATTGGCCAAATCTTTAATTTAACAGTGAAAATTTTCTGCAGTCACAAGAAAAGGCTGGAGATTTTGATATTGCTCAAAGGGTGCATAAATATAATTTTGTGACCTTTCCTTTACCTTCTCTTGCAAACCCTAATTCCTGGTCTCACTGTATTTGGCATTTGAACATGAAGTTAACTATCTACAAGTACAAAAATAAGAAACTGAACACATCAGACATGGAAAGAATGGAAAGATTATTTTTAATTAGGTGTGAAACAACATTTAAATAAAGTAGTACAACTGGATGACCAGAGTTGCTTGTTACTGGCCTCCCACCTTCAATATAATATATGGATTTCTTTTTTATATTAGTGTTACCTACGAAGTGATACTGGATTAATGGGGCTATATCAGGCTTTTAAAATCATAGCATGCCTACACAAAACAGTTGCCTCAAAAATATCTAGATGGGATAATTTGTTTTTTAATTCCTCAGTAAAGTACACTGAGAGCAGTTTCAACAGCCAGAAACACAACACTGATGTTTTAATATGATCTATAGTGTCATCCTATGACAGAAAACTGAAATAAGTCTTGGAAGACATTCAGACTTCTAAAAACATTTTTTCACCTACAGCTTAGATAACATCTACAAAAGGTAGCTGTAATTATTCTTTTATTTGCTGTATCAAGATGACTTAATTAGTAGCAAGCACCAGATTTACTTATTACAAAGGGCACTGCTAATAAAAAAGGATTAATTTGAATTTTGTTTTCTTTTTAATTCAAAATATTTAGGTCTTTCATTATCTGAAAACAAGTATCCATCAGCTTAGTTGAAAAACCTCTCCTTGGGCTAAAAACATTTAAATACAATTTCTGCATACTTAAGAATGCAGAACTAACCACACAAAAAGATTTAATCTTCTTTTGACTTGAACTAAAGGTGGCTTTCTTTGCAGTGCTAATAATGAGTTATGTTTTTTAAAGTCACAAGATCTAAACAGAACTTACAGGACATTCCCTTTTGCTTCCTCACCTTACATAAATGCTGATAAGAGTCCACTTTAACCACTAGCTGTTAGTATTTCCTTTAAGCTGGTTCAAATACAGCACATTTTCAATGGGATATTCACAGAGCAAATCTCATGCTAAGGCGCTTCTGCCCGCCCAGCAAGAGAGACTTCTTGTTCTTCACCTCTGGGGACAGGGTTGCTTGGAGTGGGACTCTAGCTTAAGAAACCATTTAGTAGCCAAGTATGGCTCGTAAGCTGGCAGGACTC